>BPTQ01000007.1:142045831-142105874 GCA_019973895.1 Chrysanthemum seticuspe | reverse complement strand
TTTGGTGGGGGGTATCCCCGGCGACATGTCGCCGGGGAAAAATTAACTTAATTTTATTTTATACTCCCTCCATCCCATATTAAATGTCCACTTCTATTATGCACAAAATTTTAAAAAGTCCCACTAACTACACTCTCAACCAATCAAATATCATCTCTTCCCACTAAAGCCTCTTCTCTTTGGTTGAAATACAAAGTGGACATTTAATTTGGGACATCTCAAAAGTCAAATGTGGACATTTAATACGGGACGGAGGGAGTAGTATTTATTTATCATAAAAATTATTCCCATTAGATGTTCAACGGATGAGTCGATATGTTAGGGTTGGACATTAGACGTTCAACGGATGAGTCGATATGTTATAGTTACACATTAGATGTTCAAAGGATGAGTCGATATGTTAGGGTTAGACATTAGACGTTCAACGAATGAGTCGATATGTTAGGGTTGGACATTAGACGTTCAACGGATGAGTCGATATGTTAGAGTTAGACATTAGATGTTCAACGGATGAGTCGATATGTTAGGGTTAGACATTAGACGTTCAACGTTAGACGTTCAACGGATGAGTCGATATGTTAGGGTTGGACATTAGACGTTCAACGGATGAGTCGATATGCTAGGGTTACACATTAGACGTTCAACGGATGATTCGATATCTTAGGGTTAGACATTAGACGTTCAACGGATGAGTCGATAGGTTAGGGTTAGACATTAGACGTTCAACGGATGAGTTGATAGGTTAGGGTTAGACATTAGACGTTCAACGGATGAGTCGATATGTTATGGTTAGACATTAAGGTTACACAATAGACGTTCAACGAATGAGTCAATATGTTTATGTATAGCTATATTATTGTGTTTATGTATAACGATATCACCTTAAAAACGTATATATATTTTTTGTTAAAGTCAACGAAGTCAAATTAAACCCCCGGCGACATGTCGCAGGGGAAAATGTCCAATAAAAACATAAGACGAGTTTCCTTAATAAGAAAGCCCAAAACATAAGCCCAATTGCATAACTTAAAGCCTAAATTGTCATCCCCATCGACATGTCGCTGGGGAAACTGTTGTCCACGTCACCATAAGAGTCATTAACACTAATTACATATTTTTAAATAATCAAATGAATCCCCGACGACATGTCGCTGGGGAAAAATGAGCGGGAAAAGTTCCCGCCACGTTTTACGAAGAAATATTCGGTCAAAATATAACCACTTTATCCCTGGCGACATGTCGCCGGGGAAAAGTATATAATAATTTAGCTGAATTTTCTACGAGAATTGGTGCCACGTAGGATCTATTTTTGTCGTTTAGTACAGATTCCCCAGCGATAAATGTCGCCGGGGAAAATGTTGTCACCTATTCTCATGTTTCTTGTAGTGGGATACAACTTTTTTGTTTAAAGTGTGCAGCCTAACTCGATCGGCCATGCGATTGATTTGGGCGTGAGTTGTGACGATCGACATGATCCACAGCAAGACGATCGAGTGTCAATCGATCGCCACATTCACTCGATCGATACTATTGGAGGCAACCTTAGTTTAGCAGAAGACGATTTATATATGCATCACCTGATCATATCTGATTAATTTTTTTATTTTTTTAGAAAGGCGATCATATATCAATGATGTGTTAAAGTGATGTTGTGTAGTGTTATTCAGTTTATGCATAGTATTTTTTGTGATGCACTCATTTTTTTTATTTCGGTATGACGATATCAACATATATATGCTTGTTGTGGATGAGTATCGAGTCTTCATGTTTTGGAACAAATTTGGGTTATCTATCTGGCTCAACCAAGGTTTAGTGTCGTGAAAGCATTAGCATCAATATTGCAATTACAATAATTGATTTAATATGGAAAAACAAAATTGATGTTGTGCGATCATTATTGATCCGTGTTTCCGAGTGGCCCTTAAGGCTAGTCGCAATCGTCTCGGTCGAGATCGGTTGGCATCAAAAAATTCCTTGGGCAACCGATGTGAAGATCGGGCAACACGAATGTGGGTGTGGGTTGTCAGATCGGTCGAGAGACCATATTTTTGGATATTGAGCGGGTTTAAGACCGATGTGAAACAAAGCTTTACCAAAACAATTTTTAAAAATAGACCGTTTGGTCTCATTAAACTAAAAAAAAAAAAAAAAAAAAAAAAAATCAAACCCATTTTACCACTCTATAAATACCAACTTCTCCTCAAACACATTTCTTAACACACAATTTCAAACACAATTCAACCTCAAAATACTTCTTAACACAAGATTTAATATGGCTTGTCGTCTCCCCCATTCTGTTGAAGATATGCAAGTGTACGTTCAAAATCAATGCAATATCGACGATGAGGCGCGAAAACACGCTATTATAAGCGTCATCGAATTGTTTGACCAGGCGAAAGCGGAGAAGGAACAAATGAGACAAAACTACTAGAGTTGCAACGACATTACTCCTGAAAGAAAAGCTGTGATCGACAAATTTTTGAAAGATCAAGCCCGTAAAGATCGCGAGGTTGTTGACAAGTTGTGGCGGTGTGTTTCAATGATAACGAACAACATCAGCACCAAAATCAATTGGAGCTATCGGGAGAACAAAGACGATGGTGTAGACGAGGAAGATTTGGCTCGGTTCGAGGGATTTGCTCGTTCTCGTACTCCCTCGTATGACTCTGCATGCGGGGAGCATTCAGATTAGATTTATAATTATGTATTTCGTATTGTAATGTTTTTTTTTTTTTTTTTTTCGTAATGTAATGCTTTTTTTAATTTGAATGAAATTTAAATTTAATGTTAAAAATGTTTGAATTAAAAAAAAAAAAAAAAAAAAAAAAAAAAAAAAAAAAAATTCTTGGGTCGTCGACTGGGGCATTCGGGTTGTCTCAGGTCGCTGGAGAGAGAAAGCTGACGTGGCGCAGGTTGTCTCAGGTCGTCCCAGGTCGCGACTGGGACCAGCCTAAGTGAAACTAGTCTATTACTGTAGTTTCTTATACGGAAGTTCGTCAAAAAGCATATATCAAAGGATGACAGTTGAACGCTTTGGGTTCTTTTTGTAATGGCCGGTTTTCATGTGTTTGGACAAGATGTACAATATTAGACTAGTGTCGAGATTCTCATCGTTGGTTAATTTACATTCTTTTTTGCATTTATAATAGTTATGGTCCATTTAAGGTGTTGGTTTGCGGGGTCATATGTGAATACAAAGAAGCAACCATAAGGAAGAATGGAGATCGAAGAAATGTCGTCTGATCCTAGCAAAGTCATTATTACAGTGGGAATACAAACAAGCAACCATAAACAAAGTCAGACTGTTACAAAGACCGGAGAAGAAATGTTTAAGTTAACAAAAGAATCTTCAATGAACCAATAGAGCAGAAACTTGTGTTAGACACGATTCCTTTATAACAAATTTGTCGTTTGATCGATCAACACATATGCTTGGTACAAAAGTTGTAGCGTACGGAAACGTGCTTGAAAATGCCACTCGAGATTTGTGTATGTTATGGTAGGAAGGAGATATAGCTGATGAACCATATGTTTGGAATATACACATAACAATGATAACCAATGTTATCGTTTGTTTAAAACACTTAAGTGTGCAACTATGTGTTATGTTAATAACCTTAAAACTGATTCACCGTGTGTTACTCATAAGGTATACTCGTCAGAGCTGAGCATATTGAAACAGGTCCGAAATTGCCACAGAAAATTAGAGTGTTTTGTGTGAGTATACTACAATATGTAGGCAATGGACTTGTGAACATGATTTGATCATAATTCTGCTCATTTGTTTCTTGTTCTGATATTTGTAATGGACACACAAACAAAAGAAAAAGAAAAAGAAAAAAAAAAAAAAAAAAAAGAACAAAAATGGACATCATAAATAATTCTACCATTTCCATTGTTTTATAAAAGATCTACATCTATAATTTCCTTCTCATTAAAAAAAAGAAAAAAGAAAAACCTAAAATCGTTAAAAGAAAAAAAAAAAAAAATTAGTCCCGTGGGTACGTAACACGTAAGCTGCATGTGTTTTGATCGAAGTGGTACGTTGAATCATATATCATCATTGACGATCTAGTCTTGGATTTACAACCAAGCGCTGACTTTTACTAATCTTAAACTCCAAGCAGCACATAGTAACCTATTGTTATAGGTAAAGCTATCAACATTCCAAAAATAACCCTGCAATATCAATTTCACAATATCATAAAAGTGAACATTTAATTTGAAAGGAATGCAATATTTTTAGTATCAAGAAAACAACTTACGCAGTACTTAGAATATCTGCATGGACATTGTACTCCTTTGCAAAAACAAACGGCACGATTCCTTGAGGCAAAGCCGCCTACATTCAAAAATTTAGATTAGTCACGGTCCTAGTGCTTTTACATTTCCTGTTTAAAAGACGTCTGATCTTGCAAACAAACGTTATTAAGTTCTGTGACGATTTTATACCTGAACGATAGCAACATGAAGAAGAACACCACGAATACCGATAGCGATAGAAGTAGCAGCCATAACTGCAGGCCCTGTCAAGAACCTAACAGCCATTGAAAATGTTGCCACTCGCTGCCCACATGCTATTATTTTTGGTTGCAATGCCATAAATAAACCTGTACGTACAATGAATAAATAACAATTATTATGTTTCACCAATTATTGTACAATTGAAGCTATCAGTGAACTACTTCAATAATTACCTAAACTAAACATTGCCATTCCTAGACCAGCGTCCGATAAAATCGCAATTGATCCACTCATTATTGTTGGCATTTTAATGTCCCACCTGTATTATGTTGTTGGCAAATTATTGTACAATGTATAAGATACGAGTTATTAATTACTAGTAACGTTAAAGGGACACTAGTCGAAATCGAACCTGAATGAAACTAGAGACCAAATGAGACCCAAGAGACTTGAGTACGTGTTTGGATTTCTAATAAGTTTTCGCCAAACCATTATGAGAATGAGCCTTGTCATGACGCTAGCGGGTGGCATACGATGGTTCTTGTTTTCGCCTTCTTCTGTTCCTAGTTTCTTGAACGGGGATCCGTTTATTTGTGATTTTGGATCGTCTATGTCGATCTCCTTTTGTTCCCCGTATGTTTTTGTCATGGGACTCAGGTTTTCTGTAACAAAGTTTATATTGTAAATACCATTTTCATAGAACTAAAAATACTAAGAAAAAAAATAAGATGGTTATAAAAGTTGATAAAATACCTAGTGTCGGAATAGCTCTAGCAGGGTCAATGGATCCAAACTCAGCAGCAGCCTTATTAACTGCATGTTTCATGTTACCTTCAGAAACAGGAGATGCACTTGAGCTCCATACAAACATGTGAAGTTCCTTATTATTGCTAGGTGGTGTTGGTGCACCACCGCTGCCACCGCCTCCTCCGATGTCTTTCTTCTTTGGACCGCCACTTGCGGCAGCACTAGTAGAACCTAATGAAAATGTAGGGTTTGGAATTGGAGGTGGGTAAGAACAAACTAAGCTGTTATTATTTGGTGGGTTATTGTTGAATAGCTCGCCACTCATACTCCGTCCTCCCGTCCTTTTCTTTCCTATTCTCAACATTTCTTCTTCGAAATTTGATGTTCTTGGTGTAGGACCCTTTGATGATTGCATAGAGAATACCTCCCCACCTCCGAAACTACTGGTGTACCCATGCTTAGGGCTTCCAGCTTTACTGAACATGGCGTAAAAGTCTGATTGGTTGAAGCTGGAAGCCCTTGGCGTAGGGCCTCTAGAGGACTGAACGGAGTAGATCTCTACTCCAGTCAGATTTGAGGCCCTTGGCGTGATTCCAGTAACATTATGAGACTTATTGTAAGAAGAGATAACAGATCGTGAGGAGGCAGTTGAAGACCTTCTCACTACAACATGGAGCTTGCCATCATCTCCTATCTCGGCGTTAGTCTCTAAAGGCTCACGGCCGTTTAAGGAAACAACGTCAGACTCCACATGGAAAGACGTGATTGAACCGGCAGTTTCAGGAAACTGCTCGGTTATGAGGAGCCTTGCTCCTCTATACTCAAACATAAAAAGCATGAGCGTGTACCATATCACGCTCTGCAAGACCACAATTTGAACCATAAGGGATCCAGAGAAATCCCCATACATAGCCTTGAGCAATGGAATGCCCATGACCAAAGTGTTTGGGAGTGTCGAGAGGGAGAACAATGTAATCATCCACTCGAGACTCCCGGTCTTACTAATCCATTGCCACACAAACAAAGCGGATAAAATAACAAGTTTTTGAAGGGAATCAGCCGCGATAAAGTGGTAGTTCATCTTGTAAGGATTATTAGAAGAAATAAAGTGGAAAGAAAGAAGTGGGACAGCAAAAACCGCAACAAAACGGTTAATGCCAGAACATTGATCCGGGGTGAAGATTTTCCACCACCGGACCGAACCATAAGCTAGAATCATAGCAACATAAAGCGGCACAATGGCTGCGAGAACATCGTAAATGTCCTTTCCTGTAATCATGGTGCTTTTGCAACATGTACACAAAGAATCACACAGCCACAAGGACACACAAAGAGCTTGGTAGTGTAGTGCTTGTGGGTTGTAAAGGAAAGAGTTAACTTAGAGGGTGGGGTGTCAAGTTGTAAAAAATGCACAAGTGATGGTTGGATATAGATCCTTATGTATTGGAACTCATGAACAAGTGAAGTTAATGTAACTTGCCAAACGGAATCTTGTGTAAAAACAGAAAGATTTTATTTATTAAAATAAGTCACAGGATCAAATATAATACATGAAAGATAAAGTTGTCTTTATTTCCTCATTTAATGTTTTAGCAGTTTTATTTTGATTATTGTTATTAACTAGGGTATTATACATGCAACGGGTATGTCATTAATTAGCCCACATATAATTTAAACATAGTTCATTATTATACAGTGTAAAAAGAGTACATAGGGAATGAATACCTACTCCATATATAGTTACTAGTTTATGTTTCATCAATGGAATCTAAACATTTCATTTACGAACTTAATTGACTTTCCTTATAAAGAAAAGATATAATCCTAATTAACAAGTTTTTTGTTTAAATAGTCAATACAAATTGAAAAAAATAAATCACAATTACAAGTACACATATCACATCATCTTTTTGTACTTGCTTGTGGCCTCACTCCCTGCGATGTTCCAAATATATGGCGTTCCTTATGTGATGATGTTCTTGAGTGCATGACCTATTTATTTGTCAATTGCACTTCGGCGAAGTTGTTAGGCAAGCATTGCATCTAAAAACGTAAGCTTGTCTTGCTTGTTTCAGACACTGAATCCTTGTGATTGCGATAAAGCATGTTTATAGACGTTGTTATTCGCTCATACGCATCTAAGAATTATTGTAGGCAGTCAAGGAATCAATCCGATGGTGTTTCAAAAGAAAGATTGTGTTTTGTGATGTACGTAAAAGCATGTTCTTTCTTCGGGCTTAACTATCGATACATATATGGTCCTTGCTAGCTTGTTAATTTGTCATAACATACTATTACATTTGTGCAATATTATCGGTAAGGAGAAGAAAATTCGAAAGTACATTCGAATATAACTCTAAAACTTAAGCGTGCGATTATTATCTATAATTGAATGTATTCAACTAAAGCTATAAGGGGGGAGGGAGTGGGAGTCGGTTAGTGAATCGGGTAGTGCTACCCGATCGGCAACACCGCCCCGTGAGGGCTCGGGTAGGGATTTCGGCTTCCCAGCCCGATCGGTGAACAAAGAAACAATTCAAATTTTGGAACGTTGGGGACTAGCCAACGGCTAGTTGTCACTTAAAAAAAAAAAAAAAAAAAAAAAATTACCCCCACCTTTCAATTTCTCATAAAATCCCAACCTTTTTATCATCAAAATGTCTTCCGAATTCGAATACGTTATTCCGTCTTCGTCCGACGAGCTATCCACGGGTAGCTCTATGCAACTTATGCTTCAAGCGGCTCAGTTTCTTGAAGACACGGCAAGCTCTAGCCGTAGTAGCATAAATCGTCATCGGAAAATAGGTCTTCAAACTCTAGAGAATGATTGGTTCGTTGAAGCACCAAAGTACAACGAAAGTCTTGATTATTTTTGTGATGCCATCATTGAGTTGTACGGTCGAGAGTACCTACTTAGGCTGACAGCACACGACCTTGCACGCATTTTCCAGGCCCATGAAGCGAAGCATCACATCCCTGGGATGCTTGGTAGCATCGACTGTACACACGTCAAATGGAAAAATTGTCCTAGACATATGAGAGGGCAATATACGAGAGGTGACTATGGTGTTCCCACTATTATACTTGAAGTCACCGAGTCACAAGATATGTGGATTGGGCATGCTTTTTTTGGTCCCCCGGGGTCAAACAACGATATCAACGTATTGAATACGTCTCCATGACCGTCTTCGATATGATCTCACGGAGCACGTAGCACGTCAATACTTGCCGCATCTCGATGATTAGTGGGTTTTTTTTATTTTAATCTAGTTTTTTTTAAGTATTATGTTATGTTTCTTTTTTTAAGTATTATGTAATGTTTCTTTTTTTTAAGTATTATGTAATGTTTTTAGAGTTAACTGCATTTTTGGTCCTTGTGGTTGTATCTGGATTTCAATTTTGGTCCATTTGTTCAAAAAGTTACGATTTTAGTCCAAAATGCATAGTTTGGTTCCATTTTTGGTCCAATTTTTTAACGAAGTTAGTTCAGTTAGTTAAGTCTAATTGTAAAGTGGCAACATTAGTCCTTTAACCTAACGGTCGTTTGCAACGTTAGTCCTTTATACCAAAGATCGTTTGCAACGTTAGTCATTTCAGTTAGTTAGTCATTTAAAAAAAATATTCTAAAAAAATGTTTTTTTGTCGAAAATTTTTTTTTTCCAAAAAAATAATTCGAATTTTTTTTTAAGAAAAAAAATTTCAATTTTCTTTAAGAAATTTTTTTTTCTAATAAAAATTTTCTTAAAAAATTCTAAAAAAAATATTTTTGTCAAAAAAACTTTTTTTCGTAAAAAAAAATTCGGAAAAAATAAATTTTAAAAATTTTCTAAATTTTTTTCCTAAAATAAATATAGAAAAAAATTCGAAAACATTTTCGAAAAATATTCAAAAAAAAATTTCTAAAAAAATTCTAAAATTTTTAAAAATGTATATACATTGTAAAAACATATATACATTGCAAAAATGTGTGTAAAATATATATACATTTTAAAAATATATATATACCAAAGATCACACATGTTTTCTTTTTTTTTTAGAATTTTTTAAAAAAAAATTTAGAAAGTTTTTAGCATTGCCAATTTGCGATTTTTTGATATGAACTAAAAAATTTCTAAAAAAAATTCTAAACAAAATGGACTAAAACTATCATTTTGATATGATTTTAGTCCAATTTTTTAGAAAAGTGAAACTAGTACAAATTTTTTTAGAAAAGTGGAACAAACTATCATTTTGATAAAAAAAAGTTTTGATATGGTTTTAGTCTATTTTGATATGGGTTAGTACAAAATTTCTAAAAACAATTCTTAAAAATATGTCTAAAATTTTTTTGATATGGTTTTATCCATTTCTCAAAAAATATATATATATATATATAGAAATTTTTTTTCTAAAAAAAAAATTCAGATTTTTTTTTTCGGAAAAAAAGTTTTTTTTAGAATATTTTTCTAAATTGTTTTCGAATTTTTAGAAAAAAAATTTAGAAATTTTTTTTTCTAAAATTTTTTTTAAGAACAAAAGTTTTTTTTGTCAAAAAACTTTTTTTTAGAATTTTTTTCGAATTTTTTAAGAAAATGTTTATTAGAAAAAAAATTTTGAAATTTTTTTCTTAAAAAAAAAATTGAAATTTTTTTTCTTAAAAAAAATTGGAAAAAAAATTTCGACAAAAAAACCATTTTTTCGAATTATTTTTTTGGAAAAAAAATCGACAAAAAAACATTTTTTTCGAATTATTTTTTTAATTTTTTTTAAAGGATTAACTAACAAAAATGACTAACGTTGCAAACGATCTTTGGTATAAATGACTAACGTTGTAAACGATCGTTAGGTTAAAGGACTAATGTTGCCACTTTACAATTAGACTTAATTAACTGAACTAACTTCGTTAAAAAATTAGACCAAAAGTGGAACCAAACTATGCATTTTGGACTAAAATCGCAACTTTTTAACAAATGGACCAAAAGTGAAATCCAGGTACAACCACAAGGACCAAAAATGTAGTTAACTCAATGTTTTTATTTTTAATGAAATGATATGTTTTTATTTTAATATTGTATGTGATTTTATGTATTAAAAATTAAAAAAAAAATAAAAAAAAAATCATCGGATACTAGGGTACCACTCCCTGCAAATAGGGTACTGTTATGATAGAATTAGGTAGTTTTGAGTTGGAGGGTTTTTATTGGATAGAGGTAATGTGGCACTTAAGGTACTAAGGTACCACTCCTTCCCCCTAAAGTAAAGAGTGTGATAGCAAAATGGAAAGCAAACTAGTCACGTGGACAGCCATGCAAAAACTGCATGTCATACGCGTTTGCGCTGACAAACTGAACGTTGAATACATAAATAACTTGAATTTTAGGTTTATAATAAATATCAATTAAACTAGTATTATATTCAATAATTAAACTTAATTGTTTTCAACGCCAACGCTCGTTCTTAATACGAATAACAAGGCAGCAAATTTAATAATAGAATAAAAGTTTACAAAAAATAAGAGCTGTAAAGAATAGATCAATTAGTATATGATAATAACATTGCTTGCAGTTATAAAAGTACAAATTATAATGGATATATATTTTGTTGAATATAAACGTCTAGCTTCCAATTGAAGTACCAGCCTCAAGGTCACGAGCAAATTAAATGGTTTAATGGCATGACACATCTAACTTTTTAGAAAGTTTTAAAGTTTAAACTCACTATATACACATTTGGTGCGATAGAAGGCCTCAAAGGCGGTGGGGCTAACTCGGTTAGACCATATTCATATAACGTTACCATATTGAAAAAAACTCAACTATTAACCCGCTTTTATATATCTTTTATACAATAAAATAATTACATTATTTCGAAGTGTTTTTGGAAAACCCTTCTCATTGAAAAAAAAATTGGGCCAATAGAAGAGCTCGATTTCGCCACGTAAGCAAAATCATGTGATGTGATTGGTTAATAAAAGTCAAAATTTAATTGATTTTGGTCAAACTTTATTAAATTTGGTGGAGAAACTTGGTTGATAAAAAAAACACATAAAAATATAGGTGTCAAATTTGTGAAAATAAAAACTTAAAAAAAGATGATGTAATTAATAAAACTTTAGTGGTTTATTTTTTAAAAATTATATAGAGTTAAGTGTAATATTATAAATCTCCATGTTTTTTAATAATGTTGGATTATAAACAAATACTCCCTTATACTTTATACTTTTAAACTTTATATCTTAAAAAATACAATGTATATATTGTTTTAAAATAACAACATATAAATTTACATAAGATTATAGGTATCAATTTTTTTACGTTCAATAAAACTCATTTATTTCATTTTTAAAATTTTAACCTATGTGGACACGAGTTTACATTTTAAATACGGCTAAATTACTGAAAACGTGAATATAAATATCAAATTGTAAGCACGGTTTACTTTAATATAAAAATAAATATACTCGATTCTACTTATAACAATGATTCATGTAATGAGGAGAGTTATTTTACATACCAAACTTTTCTCACATACCAAGGGACTCATCTCCACTATACATTTAAAAAGAAATCAATAGCTGATATTAAAATCATTTTATTATTTCACATATTTTTTATAATTTAAATATCTCTTAAACCGTTAATCGTTAAGTGAAAATATTTACACCAACGCGACGATCATTTAATTATCTTTTTATAAACGGGCACTTTGATATACTTTCGAAAAAAGAACAAAAACTCGTTTTTTTCACGTTTTTTCGTTATTTTTTACGTTACTAAAATTTTCATGAAAAAATCATATATGATAAAACACTAAATTGAATATCACATGTGATATTAGTGTTAAATCATATATGATATGTAATAACACATGTGATATTATATGTAATATCATATGTGATATTACACTAATATCACGTGTGATATTACATATCATATATGATATTACACTAATATCACATGTGATATTCAAATTAGTGTTTTATCATATAAGATTTTTCAATGCAAATTTCAGTAACGTAAAAAAACGAAAAAACTTAAAAATAAATAACGTGAAAAATGCGAAAAAAAAATTGTCGAAAGTATATTAAAGTGCCTATCTATAGAAAGATAATTAAATGCTCGTCGCAATGGTATATATTTTTTCGCTTAACGATTAACGGTTTGAAAGATATTAATATTTGAAAAACAATGATTAAAGTGGGTTTTTTAAATTGTTGGGATTAATCTCATTCATTAGATCAAATAAAAATGGAGGGTGGATATTGATCCCTTGGTATATAAATAATCTTTTGTCCTCAAATGATCTTAAATCGATTTAAGATCATTTGAGGACAAAAAATTATTTACATACCAAGGGATCAATCTCCACCCTCCATTTTTATTTGATCTAATGGATGAGATTAATACAACAATTTAAAAACCCCACTTTCATCATTTTTTTTCAAATATTAATATCTTTCAAACAGTTAATCGTTAAGCGAAAAAAAATATATCATTGCGACGAGCATTTAATTATCTTTCTATAGATAGGCACTTTGATATACTTTCGACAATTTTTTTTTTCGTATTTTTCACGTTTTTTTTAAAGTTTTTTCGTTTTTTTACGTTACTGAAATTTGCATTAAAAATCATATATGATAAAACACTAATTTGTATATCACATGTGATATTAGTGTAATATCATATATGATATGTAATATCACATGCGATATTAGTGTAATATCACATATGATATTACATATCATATATGATTTAACACTAATATCACATGTGATATTCAATTTAGTGTTTTATCATATATGATTTTTTTTATGCAAATTTCAGTAACGTAAAAAAACGAAAAAAATAACGAAAAAACGTGAAAAAAACGAATTTTTTTTCTTTCTACGAAAGTATATATCAAAGTGCCCGTCTATAGAAAGATAATTAAATGCTCGTCGCGATGGTGTAAATATTTTCACTTAACGATTAACGGTTTAAGAGATATTTAAATTATAAAAAATATGTGAAATAATAAAATGCTTTTAATCTCAGCCATTGATTTTTTTTAGATGGATGGTGGAGATGAGTCCCTTGGTATGGGAATAAAGTTTGGTATGTAAAATAACTTGATTTTGGTCAAACTTTAATAAATTTGGTGGAGAAACTTGATTGATAAAAAAAACACATAAAAATATAGGTGTCAAATTTGTGAAAATAAAAAAACTTAAAAAAAGAGGATGTAATTAATAAAACTTTAGTGGTTGATTTTTTAAAAATTATATAGAGTTAAGTGTAATATTATAAATCTCCATGTTTTTTAATAATTTTGGATTATAAACAAATACCCCCTTATACTTTATACTTTTAAACTTTATATCTTAAAAAATACAATGTATATATTGTTTTAAAATAACAACATATAAATTTACATAAGATTATAAGTATCAATTTTTTTACGTTTAATAAGAACTCATTTATTTCATTGTTAAAATTTTAACCTATGTGAACACGAGTTTACATTTTAAATACGGCTAAATTACTGAAAACGTGAATATAAATTTCAAATTGTAAGCACGGTTTACTTTAATATAAAAATAAATATACGCGATTGTACTTATAACAATGATTCATGTAATCTTATTTATTTATAATAAGGCTATCTAGAAAAATATTTTTATAAAATATCAACATAATATCAACGCTCATTATAAAATAAGTATACTTTAATTTTATCAACGCTCATTATGTGCTATTAAATTTGCATCGTGTGTACAACATAATATCAGTAGTGAAATTTAAATAACAACATCAACATCTTTTTCAGCTAAATAAAATTAAATCTTGAGTTAGCTAACAAAATTTTTTACAAAAATTTTACCAAATTCCAATGGATATTAATGCATAATGAAAAACTCATGCATAAGTATTAGTTGTACTTATATCACAATTTTAATGGGCAAATTCTTATATGTGTATATAATGAACTAAAATGTTAAAATAAATTTGATTTATGTGTAAACTTCGTGCGTGCACGAAACTTATAATTTTATATATTATATGTAATTACCTTTAAAGACACAATATTCAGTATTAATACAGAATAATTTTTTTTGTTAAAACCATGTGCGTGCACAGGTATTATAACTAGTTATTAATAATATGACTAGATAAATCAAAAAAAAAAAAATTCTTTTTTTTCCTGAACATTGAAAGTATTATAGAAACTAGCAAGGAACTAAAGAACAAAATTACAACTGAGGTTTTACAAGCTTTGATAGGATCGACAACCCAATCTAACCAAAGGATTTAATTTCCTATTTCTATGTACTAGTAAGATCAATTGTATTTTATACATATATTAACCTTATCATTAAAAACAGGATCAAGATATACACAAAATTAAAAATTAAATAACGAAATAGTGTAAGCACTGGAGCAGACATCACCACACCCCCTTAATCCATGTGGGGGACCCGCCCACGTAAATTATAAAATTAATTTAGATGTACGTTGTGTTTAGTTTAATCAATTAAACAGATAGTCAAGAACCTGAAATAATTGAAACGTGAAACGATTTGGTTCTTATTTGGTATTATCTTGAAACATACAACATGAAGAAGTTGCATGCCAATTGCAGGTCAACCGGGCTCAATCTCGTCTCATTTTAGGACGTGCAAATTCTTTTCATTCTACATATAACTTTTGTTCATGTGTTACTCAACACGAAGGGGGTCTCACGGTGACACAGGACCCGGTAAATTTTTTTTGACTAGTAGTGCTAAAGGTACCAAATTTTCGTAAATGTTCTCAGACCGAAAGAATTGTGGTTCTAGTACTTGCATTCTTAATCCGTTAGTTGGTAAATCGAGACTTGATTTCTATTAAACGCAATCATGAAGTTACACTATTTCTAACTTTTTTTCTCTTCTACTATAGCTTAAAGAAATTTGTACACCCCTGACTTTTATCGTAGGTTCGTTAATTTACTTGACTGGAGAGACTCAATTATAACTTTTGTCCGCAACTAGTAATTCTTACATGATAAAGGCATGTCGCAATTTTCTAGCGACATTTTTACTCAACAAAAATACCCTAGTATGACGATAGAAGAAAGGGTTACAACAACGAGTTAATACATGCAACTCTAAGGTTGGTGTATTAGTTCGCGTATTATTGTTCAAGTTGCATCATCTCCGTCTCTTCACATCTTTTTCTCTCTCGATTTATAGGGTATGTCAACACCCTGTAGCCACTTCATTTATATATATATATTATTTTATAGAAACCGGATGAAATAGATTTGCAAGTTTTCAACTTTTCATGGATAATAAGATGGATTAAAACATATTTTGACATTTGATTCGTGTGGTAAGACTTTTAACGAAAAGCTTGTTACATGATTTTCGTGATTTAAAAACAAGTTAAGATGATTTGGAATAAAAGAAAATTGATTCGCTATAAAAATGGTGTTTGGTTTGATTAACTTCGTTTTTAGTCGGGTCAGAACCCGCGTACGTGCTTGGTCAGTTTAAAACTCATATGGGTCGCGGATTGTTTGGTTTTGTATCGATTTGGGTCTAATTGTTCTTTTTATGTTGTGGTCGTGGTCAAGGATTAGATTGGATGTGCTTGCGTTTCTGGTATTAATGTGTTGTTTTAAGCTTATATTTCCGGCTTATGTTTATCAGCTTAGTTACTCTTGTCATTTGGTTTCGGAAAGTAGTAAGATACCAATTATGCGTTTTTTCTTTGTGTTGTGATTCATGGCACAACGACCCACGTAGGGTGTGCGTGCTCGTTGTATATCTCGGTTTAACCTCACCCACGAAGGGTGTTTTGTTGTAGTCGTTTAACACCAATGACACCATGGGGTGTCTGATCTTATAATTAAGTTATGAAGGAAGTTTGTCCAGTTTTAGTGTCAAAATAATATAGCAAATAAAGAAATGTTATGATTGTATTAAAAATGGTAAGTAATTAGAAGGACTTATTTCTTTATAACCGTAATATATACCAGCAGGTGATATAAGTCAATTTAATGACTAAGTAAAAATGGGTTTTTTTACCATACATGTCATAGATTTAGTAACAGGGACTTTATATTCACGGTGTTTGCGTAGTTATTCGTTGGGTATTTGTGAATTATGATCGTGTTTGCGTTTGTGTGTTTAAGCGTTAAGTGTTAGTGATCCTAGCCCAATCTAGGTGCGTTTGGTGACTGTAGCCCGTTAGGGTGTGTTTGTTTGTTAAAATGGGCTCAAAGCCCACTAGTGAGTCATGGGGTGTGTTTGGTTTTACCAATAAAAGAATAGGTGTTTTGGTAAGACATAATTAATTCGGAGTAATATTATCGGATATCGGACTAGCGCAATTATAATTGTTTGTTTGTAATCAATTGTATGTTTCGGATGTTTATTTGGATCACACTTGGGAATGATACGAATTTGGACTTGGATATTGTAACACAACCTATGTTTGGATGTATTTGATTGTGGATCGTTATTGGATTTACGATATTGTATGATGAAAATTATTGGACATTTTGGACAAGACGGTATAATATATTAGACTCGATAAGAATTTAATATTAGACACGGATCGGACACAAAATATGCAATAAAGCCAAAGACTAATAATTACGCGAATGATAACGAATCCTAAAAATTAATTAATAACAAGTCATAAGATTTAATCAACTTAAATCACGGTAATATGAGAACGTGATATAAACGGACGAGTAACGCCGAAAGTTTATAAAACCTCACCAAACTTATATTACTATTTTAACACTACTTTATTTTATAAACCCGAGGAGTAACAAAAACTTTTGGATTTGTAAACTTATAAACCTTATTAAGTTTTTTCTTATAAAACCTACTTAGTCTTTCTAAAACTTATAACTCTCTTCTAAATTAAAATGACTTTACCAACTATTTGTGATTGCGGGGTAAACGCCAAAACAGATCAATGACTATTTCCTTTCTTGTTCTTTATTTGATTCCTTTATTCTTTTCTTTACTTCTCGACTTTTATCGTTTTGACATGTTTCTTCGTCAATACTTCCTCGACTTCTTTCTCGTCATTATCTTCTCGACTTGAGTCTTGGTCATTTCTTATTGACTATTCCTAATAATTTATTGGGATATATATTATGCTTTGGTGTGAGTTACGCTTATTATGGGTTCTTGCCACTACACGAAATGTTGAAACTAAACTTATCTTACGAGTAATGATACTAAACTGTTTACAATCATTGATACGAGTAATCCACGAAACTTAAAATGTTTGTCTTTTAGAAACTCATTTACTTTGCAAGACGTATTCTGAGATAAGTCGTATACTATTAGGTTGTGCCAATGTCGTATCGTTGTGCCTGTAATTCTTGATACCTTTATGCCTTGCTTCTTGATTCTACTGTGTTTTGCTACTCGATGCAAGTTGTAAGTCTTGCTGTTGTTCCCTATTCACTACCGTTTAAAACAATTGAGTACTTAAAAAAAATTAATAGTGAACAATGACTGAAATTAACGTAAGTAAAACACACTGAGTAATTTTCAACATCATATTATTTATTAGAAATCAATCAAAAAGAATACGTTACCCAAGTACTTGCGGAACAGTACTTGGGATTGAAATGACAAGGTTTGGTGACTCCTCTCGAAGCTCAAGCTAAGTCTGAGCACAACTACAAGAACCCACTGAGCTATCTCAGGGATTAAGTTGTATTTGGGGGAGTGAAAAGATGGCTTGCGTGTATGTGTGTTTTTACAATTCACAAGCTTAAACTTTTCACTCCATCTCTTATGCTATTTATACAAGTATGAGTTTTAACTCTTTCCTAAGTGATAAACTGACATTTTACAGAAGACAAAATACTGATGTATTTCGCCTCTGTTTACAAAGACTATTTTAGGTATGAGGCAAGACTGCTTTCCTAAGGTCAGTGATGACACTGAGCCTGATCTTTTTGCCATTCAGGGAAAGTTGACTTTGGTTGATAAGGACTTCGTCTTATCTGATTCAAACTTATCCCGTCTTGTCCCGCTCATTCTTCAGTCTTCATATCCTTCAGTCTTCTACTTCAGTTTGTCTTCAGTGTAAGTAGTTGGAGAGGAGTCTTAGGGATTCAGTGAGTTATTGTCATCACTCGCTGAATCCACCATCTTCTTCTTGGCTTAGTCTTCACCCTTTAAGTTCTGCCTTACTGAGTGGAGAGACTTCACCTTTGTCTCTTACTGAGCATCCTGAAGATGGCTCACTGAGTGACTATTCACTCAGTGACCTGTTAGTGTTTAACGGCCTAAACACTTAGGTTATTTTCTATTCAAATCCTAGATTAAGGGGTTTGGGTTTTTACTGAACCCAACAGTCTCCCCCTATTTGGATATACAAATAGCCTAAGTGTTTGATCAGTGTAAGTGAGCAAATGGCTTCTTCTTACACTGAATGTACTACTGAACATAATAAGGAACACTGGATCTTTTAACAAAAGCATACATCGTTTATTGATCAATTACAAGGTTCCTATCACTAGTACAAAGATAAATGATAATGATGTCAGTCAAGATGGATCCCAGTGCTTCAAGCTTAGGTTTCTTTTTTAGGAGTGTTTCTTTGTCAGGGTGCTCTCTTATCTTGGCATTCAAGTCATGGCAGAACCTGATGTTTGCTGGGGTTTGGATCTGAGAGGCCACTGGTATGTAGCTCAGCATTGCAGCCACACCAGCCTAATCAATATCACTCCATCTTTGGAATGCTGGGTTTCCATAGACATCAATGTGGAACAATCCTCTTTCAGGCTTTTCTATTACAAGACAGTTCACGAACTTTACACCTTCAGGCAGCTCCCTATTGCATTCGAGTCCAGACACTTTGATCTCAGGCTGGAACTCAACTCTCTTTCTCTTGCCCTGTGATGACTGAGGTTGAGATCCTTGTGGTGCAGTTAAGGTTGGCTGAATCCCCAGTTGCATTGGTGCTTGCCTCAGTCTTTCATACCTCTTACTGAGCATTTTCATCAGCTCCTTAACCACCGCATTTCTTTTTGTCTCTATGATTGGACCAAGCTCATCGAGTTCAGTGATCCCAAAATCAGTGAAGGTTAAGGGATCATGAACCTTGAAATGTCTATTATCATCCCCCCTGTATACATTCATTGCCAGTGGTTTTGAGTTGGGGATGATTTTGACATCAGTGATCTTTTCAGGTAGCCTTCGGCTTGTCATTGTCCAGTTGTAATGCTCAATTATGCTTTGCCTGAGGGCTTCAGCTTTCTTCTTCTTTTCTTCCAACTGTTTTTTCATTTCAGCCATCTTAGCAGCCTGAGCCTCCTTAAACTTTTGTTATGCCTGACCCTTCTGAAGCTTCTTTGGATCAATTCCCACGTTCTCAGCTTCTTCAGTGACAACTTTTATCAGTGCTTCCTTGCCCTTCCTTTCCTCCTCGGCTAGTTTCTGTTTCCTTTATACTTTTGCAAGATAGGGACTTAGCTGTTGTGGTGAGAGCAGGTATTCAGTGTCGCCGATTTTGTAGGGAATCTTCTTAGGCTCAGGAGTTTGCATTATGCCTTTACCTTTGTCTTGGCCTGAGGAAGATGATGATGCTACCAGTGGTGGTGTTGTTGTTGTGATGGGTGCAACTGTCATAGCCATTGTTGTTGATAAGGGTGGGATTGATGAGATGGGTATTGTTGAAACAGGTGCTGATGATGATAATGGAGCTGCAGATACTGGTGGTGTTGGCTCCCCCTCAGTGTGAGAGGAAGTCTCTTCAGTGCTCCTCTCCCCCTCAACTGTTGCGGCAACGTCAGTGAGAGCAAGAGTTGGCTCGGACACTGGGGGAGCTTGGGTGGCCTGACCTTTGAAGGCTTGGTAGATATCAGTAATCATAGCCTTGATATCAGATGTATCCTTTTGGAGACCAGTGACCTTTGTTTCAAGATTAGCCTGAGAGAGTTCCAAGGTTGTCATCCTATGCCCAAGTGATGCGTGCCAAACAGTCAAGCTAAATCACACAAGCCCGCCACTTGTGAATGGCAGACCGTAACCAGCTTAAAACTGCTTAAGCACGAACTCAATGAAGATCTGAGGAGTATAGTGTTTCCCCAGGTCGTTATGTCCCAACGAGCCGTGCGAGAATAGTCAAACGTTTAGTGATCGAGGAATTTGAACGAGAAAGGAGATTTGAATATGATATTAACTACGGAAAAAGCCAACAAATTAAAACGGCTTAAATGCAAATTAAAAAGATTAAAAAGGTAAAATCTATTAAATAAACGCTATCACTATATTTAAAGTGATGAACGTTTAAAACCTAAAACGTATGTTTAAATTAAAAACTACGTTAACGTACAAAATAAAAAGTGATATCTAGAAATAAAAGTCCTAAAAATATGAAAAATACATTTTTACAAACCTAATGATAAAAGAAAATTTATAGAAAAAGAAAATTATTTTTATAACTATTTATCTAATTATTATTAATTAAAAACTATTTTTAACTATTAAATAATTAACTAAAATACAAGAAATTAGGAAATAAAGCTAGAAAAATAAAATTATGAAATGGAAAAGTCTAAAATATCAAAATAGAATTTTCAAAACTATTTTTGTAATTTTTTGATTATTTTTGGATTTTCTAGGAATTAAAAACTATTTAAAACTAATTAAATTATTTAAAAATACAAATTTAACTAAGAAAAATCTAGAAAAATATTTTTTTCTCTTATTATATTTATCTTAACTTAATAAAAATGAAAAATTATTTTTTTGAAACTTTTCTTAATTTTTTGTATTAAATGCTATTTAAAAGTGCTTAAAAACTAATTTAAATTAAGAAAAATAGCAAATGAACTTGGAAAAATCTGAAAATTGCAGGAAAAGTCTAAAATGATATTAGGAAGATGGGAAAAATAGAAAAACCAGGGCTTGTGTGTAAGATTATGGAACTGATGTGTCAAGTGCTTGAAAATAAGCACTTGAATAAGCTAAATGAGGACCAACAAGCACCAACTGAAAACAGGGACTATAATAAGCTAAAAGAACTAGATTGCAACAATTCTCAACAAGCCTAAACCACAGAATCACAAGCTAGAACAGATTTGATGTTATGATATTATAAGCTAATGACAGATTTAGGTGCCCACTTTAAGCTGATGCACAAGCTTCAAAATAAGCTCAATGTGAAAAATACTAATTGGAACTTGGAAAAGACCTGGTTGAGAGTATTTAAACCAAAAATCAGACCATGATATGCTCTTATGAGCTCTGTGCACCAGCTGCAAGAACTGAGAAAAAGCTCAGTGTCAACTGACCCATGTGCACAGGGCAATTGGAGCCTAAAAGAGAAGCTAGTTAGAGCTTTTAAGAAAATTGTAAAAATATACTAAAATGGTGATAAGCAAGAACACCAACAGAAGTTTCTAAAATGCCAAGTCTCTCTGAAAATTGCTCAAAAATGAAGACATGAAAAATCTTTGTAGTTGGCTCTAAAACAGGTTTCTAGCAAATTTGACTTTTGAACTAAAACTCAAACTTTGACCAAAATGGATTTTGAATCCAATTTATTGACTGATGTTGATGATATAGGATGTAATGAACACAATTCAAGTAAAGTTTAAGATTTTTAACCACAAATCATGGATTTGCAAATCCAAAAATCACCACAGATTATCAGTAAGACAGATTTCTATTGATGTTTGACTTTGGGGGTATGCAGACATAAAACCAAGACAGATATGAGCTAAGATACACTACACAAGCACAAACCAAAAGACCTTAACTACTTAACAAGCCTTAAACACAGGTATCACAGTAAAACCAAACACTCCTTATCTAACTGCTTAACACACAAAACAGATCTAAACTCTAAATTATCCCATGATACTGAGCCAAATAAGTGCAATAACTCTAAATACAACTATTTAAAGAGATTAAAACTAGTTACAACTATAAAGACAGATTATGCAAATGAAATTTTAAAAATGACTTACAAGTGGTCCTAAGCCACAATGGCTTGAAACAACTCCCAAGGAACACTAACCTATTTAAACCAACCCACTGGATTCCAAATCAACCCATAGCTATCTGCATCAACCCATTTCCAATTGCATTTCCAATTCTAGCCCACAGTTGACTTTTGTTGACCAGAATACAAAAGAGATTTAAACTTGACTATAAGCTTATATAAAGCTATGAAAAGCTTATATAAACTTATATAAACTTGAAAATAAGCTCTATGAAGCTTTAAGTTATGAGATGGAAACTAAAATTTTCAACAGTTAACATATAAAGATGAAATGATATGAAACTTGGAATTAATGTTTAAAACTTGCTCAAACTGACAATATAACTTGAGTTTAATACTTGTGAACAAAAGATTACAGATTTGAAATCAAACTAATACATTAAAGATAAAAACGACATAGGAAAATTTAAAACTAATAATCTACTACTCTTTGCTTGCTTCTCTTGCTTCCTCTTTATACCCAAAGGCCTTTTCTCTCACTTCTGAATAATTCCCACCTCTTTCCCAGCCATTGGATGGCTTTGATTTCATCTTAGCCCTTGAAAAGGATTTTGGCGCCAATTTTGACATTTGACAATTTAGGTTGAGTGAGGGGGGGGGGGGAATGCATTAAATGCACTCTTGGATGTTAGTTGAGGTGGGGGAACAGATTTGAGTGGATGGTGAGGAGGGGGGATGGGTGTAGCTGAGATTTAGGGAAAGCAGGTAAGGGAAGAAGACTTTGGCGGGTGATGGTTTTTGACCAGATTTGACCCAAGTGGTGTTAATAATAGGGGGTTCACAATGCAATTTGACAGGGGGTCATATGGCTAGGCAGGGGTCCAAAATGGGTGAAAGGGTTTTAAACTTCAAGGACTAAAGGTGTAAATTCTGAAATTGCAAGGACTTGAACTGCCAATCTTGCAAAGATGTTCCAAGGACTTAAAGTGACAATCTTTAAAAGTACAAGGACCAATGTTGCCATTTTCGCATTTTCCAGGGACCAATTCTGCCAATTTTTAAACTTGAGGGACCAAAGTTGTAATTTTCTCAAACTTTTCATATTTTTCACCAAAGGACTAAATTTGACAACTTTTGATTTTAAAAGGACCTTTGGTGACTTTACTTTTGAAATTATGTGCTCAGGGACTGTTTTTGACAACTTTTGAAACTTGGGGGACTAAAACTGCAATTTTTGAAAATTTGATATGTTTTTCATCTGATTTTGATATTTTTGCATTTAAAACACATAAAACTCTGATTTGTGATATTTTGATCATTTTGATGTGTTTCTGAGTGTTTTCAGATGATTTTGCAGTTTATATTGTACAAAAATGATGAGTATTTACACACTCATCACCAAGATTCCACGCCATTGATGAGGAAGCCTTAGCCAGATTGGTCACCTGAGCATCCAAAGAGCCCAGTGTTGTCTGAAGAGACTGGACCGAAGATTGAAGACCCTGACCATTTGCAGATTTCAGCATGTTGATAAGTTCAGTAAGGCCTGAGGAATTCTTCAAGTAAGCCTCATTAGCCTCCAACACTTTTGAGTTGAGTGCTGGGTCTTCTTTGACAGATTCCCTGATTTCATCAATCTTGGTCCCACAACCCTGAAGATATTTGAGAAATTTAGCCAAGTTATCATCCAATCTGTGAAGTTGCTCATACATAATATCTCTGTGTTCATCAGTGTTAGCATTGAAGGTGAGCACATCGGATTTAAGATCAGCATAACTGGCAGCAGCCTCAGTGTGTTGATCCCACATTTGGTCAGTGACCCTAGAGTATATCTTCCTTGAAGCTTTGGTGATCCACATGACTAGCTGCCGTTCAGTGATTGGAAGAATGTTATCATAGTGGCTAAATTCACCAGAACTGGATGATGAGGAGTCCGAGTCATTGTCTTCAGGTTGAAATGGTGACTCAGTATGCTCCTGTGGATCAGGCTGAGGTTCTTGTTCAGATTGAACCTCAGCGTCCACTTCTTCCCATGCTGATAAGATTACATCTTCACTTTCAGCAGGTTCATCATCAGAAAAGAGTATCCCTGTAACATCAGCCATAGTTAACAAAGTGGGGGTGATGGGTTCCGTATCAGTGGGTGGTATATTTCCCTCGGAGTCTTTGTCCCCCTTTGACCCCTAAGATACTGGTGGACGTTTCCCAGTGCCTTCTCTGGAGTCAGGATTGGTTTTGGGTTCCGTATTGGTGGGTTGTTCCTTTCCCTCCGAGTCTTTGTCCCCCTGAGACCCCTGAGACACTGATGGGTTTTTCCCAGTGCCTTTAGCGGAGTCAGTGAAAGTGATATCCCTATCAGCGGGTTGTTTGGTTCCCTCTGAGTCTTTGGGATCATTCAGTGTGCCCTCAGACAAAGGCTTTGATTTGCTAATGTCATCATTGGGCGAAGTGGAAGGCGCTCCCCTACCAGCGGGTTGTATGTTTCCCTCTGGATCTTGGGGAGTAGTAGTTGGGACCAAGGGCACTGATTGTGATGTATCAGTGTCCTTCGTTGTCACCGGGGTGGATGAAGATTGGTCTCCAGTGGGTGGCAGACCAGTCTTGGGTTTTCTTTGCCTTTTGGCCAGTGCTCCAGAAGCCTCAGGGCCCTGAGACTTGGGTTTGGTCTTAGTCCCAGTATGAGACTTCCCCTTTCTCTTTTTAGGAGCAGGGTTTAGAGACACTGAATCCCTCTGATTGTTTACAGCAATCATATGGGCCGTCAATACTATATCAGTGACTTGGGATGGGTCCTTTTGAAAGTTTGATTGACTCAGGATACCAGGTAAAGCACCAAAATTTTCTTCTTGGGGGTAATTGCAACCCAGTAACACTTGCAAAGCACATGAGACAAAACTAGGATACGAAATGTATTTCGTCCTAGTTTTGCTCAGTAGCTTGGTTACGAGATCACGGTAAATGATCTCCCCAATGTCGACATTGACCCCATGCATCAAACAGTATGCCATCATCAACTGAATAGAGTTAACTTGTTCAGTTGATGAGTGGTTCCCACCGAGAACCTGAATCACAAATGTGAACAGGATCTTCCAAGCCGTGGGAAAAGAGTTTTTGCTGACTAGGGTCTTGTCCAAAAATTTTGGATAAAAAAAAATTTGTTTTAACCTATCCTTCACTGTGGAGGGTTCAGGATGGGCGACATAAACTCCCTTATTGTAGTTTAACCCTGTTGAGGTGTAAAAAGTTTTGTAATCCAGGGTGACTGATTTTTTCCCTTCAAACAGACTGAACTTAATGAGATACTCCCTGAGAGGTCTTAGGTCTGTCTCATTAGTTGCGGGTGTCGGGTCATAGGCCACTGAAGTAGCCCAAAACTCCCTAAGGAGATTTTGGTATACAATTGAGGGACATTGAACAAAGGCCTTTTTCAGTGGGCAGTTATACAAAAATTTCATAATTTCCTTGTAGGCTGGGACAGTTTGAGGATATTCAAAATTGCCTATGACATTATTGGTTTTAAATTCAACATTGGTAAGATCCCCTACCCACTGAGGTGCAAACTGGAGAGATTGTGTTCTAGCCATTTCCATTAGAAGACTTTTTAGGGTTTTGAAAGAAAGTTTGAGCTAGAACTATTCAAAGAGTGTTAAATCTCTCAAGTTTGTGATAAAAAGACTTTTTGTAAATGTTTACAGAGGAGGTTTTTCAGAAAAATATTTGAAGAACACAAAGATTTCTGGGTTTGAAAGAGATTTTGACAGAGTTTTGTTAGCAGAAATCTTTTGTGTGTGTTATAAGGATTTTATGAGGGGTATTTATAGGGTGTTGAGAGGGGTTGTTTGTGCAAACTTGTGGATTTTTAAAGTCGATTTTTGAAAACGTTTTGAATTTCCACATTTAATGCCACCCTCCACTACCTGTAGTAAAATCTCGTTTTTCAAGAAAACAGTTGCAGTGTGCAATAAAAGTGCACTTTTACAGTAATAAAATATCCTCAGGATATTTTATGTGAGAGAAGGCATTTAATGCCAAGTGGGATGAGGTGTGTATGAGGGACCCCTGACAGTAAGATACAAAAACATATATTCCTATATTTAATTGGTGTGATTTCCAACCTAGGACATTTAAGTAACTAATACTTGATGCATTTAGTTACTCATTCAATGCTTGATATCTAAAGTCAGGGTCCCTGAATGAGTCTTACTCATTCAGTAAGATGGTTGTTTATGGGTTTCGTTCAGGGAGGAGGAACCATTCCAGAGAACTTACTGAGATTGGTTTTCAGATAGTTGACTTTCAATGTCAAGCATTCCCAATTCAACTTACAGTCTTCTGAAGGTAGGTTCATCCAAGGGTTTGGTCAAGATATCAGCAAGTTGATATTCAGTAGAGATGAAGTGAAGTTCTATGTCTCCTTTCATTATGTGGTCCTTGATGAAGTGATATATGATATCAATGTGTTTGGTTCTTTGATGAAGGACAGGGTTTTTGGAGATTGCAATGGCACTGGTGTTGTCACAGAAGATGGGTACCATTTTGTAGTGGATGTCATAGTCACTGAGTTGACTTTTCATCCATATAACATTGGCACAACATCCTGCAGCAGCCACATACTCAGCTTCAGCTGAAGACATAGCCACTGATTGTTGCTTTTTAGCACTCCAACAAACCAGTTTTCCTCCAAGGAATTGACAGGACCCTGAGGTACTTTTTCTGTCTATGTTGCAGCCAGCATAATCAGAGTCAGAGTAACCTTTGAGATCAAACCCTGAGCATTTTGGATAATAGAGTCCAAGGCTTGGGGTTCCCTTCAGGTACCTGAGTATTCTTTTAGCTGCAGTGAGATGAGATTCTTTGGGATTGGACTGATATCTTGCAATTAGACAGACTGAGAATTGTATGTCTGGTCTGGAAGCAGTAAGATACATCAGTGAGCCAACAATCCCTCTAAAATGGGTTTGATTGACTGACTTACCAGTGAGATCATGTCCAAGGTTGTTAGGAGGGACCATTGGTGTCTTCACTGAGGCACAGTCAGATATCTCATATTTCTTCAAGAGATTTCTTGTGTATTTCTCTTGACTGATGGAGATTCCTTTATCAGTTTGCCTGATTTGTAGTCCAAGGAAGTATGTGAGTTCGCCCATCATGCTCATTTCAAACTTCTTTGTCATTAGTTTTTCAAACTGTTTGCAAAGAGTGTAGTTTGTTGAGCCAAAGATGATGTCATCAACATATACTTGGACTAGTATCACATCTTGTTTTGTCCTATAGATAAACAATGTGTTGTCTATCTTTCCTCTGAAAAACTTTTTTTGAATCAGGAAGGCTGAGAGAGTTTCATACCATGCCCTGGGAGCTTGTTTCAGTCCATAAAGGGCTTTATCAAGCTTGCAGACATAGTCAGGGAATTCACTACTCTCAAAGCATGGAGGTTGCTGAACATACACATCTTCCTTGAGTTCACCATTTAGGAATGCACTTTTTACATCCATTTGGTAAACTTTGAAGTTCATGTACGTAGCATATGCAAGGAAGATCCTGATGGCTTCCATTCTTGCAACAGGAGCAAATGTCTCATCATAGTCAATGCCTTCTTGTTGACTATAACCTTTGGCTACAAGTCTGGCTTTGTTTTTAATGACAGTGCCGTTTTCATCAGTTCTGTTTCTGAAAACCCACTTCATTCCTATGACAATGACATCCTGAGGACATTTGATCAAGGTCATGACCTTGTTTTTATCAAACTGTTGAAGTTCTTCTTGCATGGCCTGAACCCAGCTTGGGTGTTTTAGAGCCTCAATGACACTTTTGGGGTTCTATATCTGATAGGTAATCATCATATAGACATTCATTGGCTGAAGCTGCTTCTAGTGAGCATGCCCTCGGTGGGTTCACCAATGATGTTTACAAGCTCAATGTCCAGAGATTTTGTCCACTTACTTTGTGGTCTAGGATTTGAGCTTGAAGAGGTCACTGGAGACTCAGGAGTGAGTTCAGGTGCATGAGCCACATAATCATTAAGAACATCTGTTGAGATGTCTTGTTCAGGTTGGGTATCATGAATCACAGGTTCCTGATCATTTGGATCAGTGTTACCTATCCCAGCAGGGACTGATTGATTATCAATGAATTCACTGATAGTTGGTTGTGACAGGTTGTGAGGCAAGACATAATATGAGATGTCAGCATCAGCTTGGTATGAGGAATTGATTTCAGTGTTATATTCATCAGGAGGATATCTTGATGAGTTATCAATTCCTATTTCCTCCACTGAGGTGTTGGTGAACCTGATGCTTTCTACACTTTCATCAAAGGTAACATGAAAGGTTTCCTCAACTTGTTCTCTCCTTGTGTTAAATACCCTGAAGGCTTTGGAGATCAGTGAGTAACCTAGAAAGTATCCATCATCAGCTTTAGCATCAAACTTGCCTAGATGATCCTTGTGGTTATGAATAAACACAAGACATCCAAACACATGAAAGTAGCTGATGTCAGGAAGTCTACCTTTGAATATCTCATATGAGGTTTTGTTATGTCTTTTGACAATGATTGACCTGTTTTGAGTGTAACAGACTGTTTTGACTGCCTCGGTCCAGAAATGCTTTGAGAGAGCTGAGCCATTTAACATGGTTCTTGCAGCCTCAATGAGAGTTCTGTTTTTCCTTTCAGCTACCCCATTTTGTTCAGGGGTGTAAGGAGATGAAATTTTTTGGGAGATTCCCTTTTCATCATAGAAGCTCTCAAGCTCATCATTTCTGAACTCAGTACCATTGTCAGTTCTGATTTGTTTTACAGTAATGTCATTCTGGTTTTCAATGTTCCTGATGAATGACATTATAGTATCAGCTGCCTGACTCTTTTTGGAAAGAAAGT
The DNA here is from genome assembly GCA_019973895.1 of Chrysanthemum seticuspe. NCBI lineage: Eukaryota > Viridiplantae > Streptophyta > Magnoliopsida > Asterales > Asteraceae > Chrysanthemum > Chrysanthemum seticuspe. The sequence continues at coordinate 142,076,862 of BPTQ01000007.1, read as the reverse complement.
ATACCCAATTGTATCTTGAGAACTCATCAACAATGACAAGAGTATACTTCTCATGCTGGATTGATCTAGGACTGACTGGTCCAAAGAGATCCATATGCAAGAGGTGAAGGCAGCTTTTGATTGAGAAACTTTGTTTTGTTTTGAAAGATGCTCTTTGGTGTTTGCCTTTCTCACAGGCTGAGCATGGTTTATCTTTTGCAAAAACCAGTGATGGTAAGCCAAGGACCTTGTTTTGTTTTTCCAAGTTGTTGATGTTTTTGAAATTTAAGTGTGAGAGTCTCTTGTGCCACAGCCAGTTGATTGTTTCAGTGGCTTTGGCAAAGAGACAAGTTCCATTATAAGAGAGAGTTGACATGTCTAAGACATAAAAATCATCTCTTCTAGGAGCTATCAACACAACTTCTTTGTTGGCATTAAAAATGGTGCCTTGTTTGTCATTGAATTGCACAATGTACTTAGCATCACATAGTTGACTGACACTGATGAGATTGTATTTGAGACCATTGATATAAGCTATTCTAGAGAAAACTATTCCATTGTAGTATACTGATCCATAACCTTCAGTGGGACATGATGAGTTATCACCAAATACTACCTTGGGTCCTGGTTCCTCTACATATTTGTGCAGATACTCCTTAACGCCAGTCATGCTTCTTGAGCATCCACTATCTAGATGCCAAATAGGCTCCCTGGCGTGTCTCTGCACAAATAGAAGACATGATTAGTTTCTCTTGCTGACCCACATACTAGTGGGCTTGGGCTTAAAGGTCTCTTTGAATTTGGTAATTGACTCATGGTCAGTGGTTGAGTGCATTGTGCTACCACAGGTTTTGCATTTAGAGACTGAGGATGACTCAGTGATTTTGGGTTGCTTGGAATTTCTCCTTGCTTGAATGACACTGTCATGCTGAGATTTCTTATGAGCTGGATTTCCGCAAATATCACAGCAATTGTTCATGAGACAATCATCAGGATGATGATCATTAAAGCCACAGTGTGGGCAAGGAGGAAAAGGTTTTGCTCTAAACTTTTGAGTAGACTTAGATGTAAAAGCATATTGATGACCAACTTTGGTGTAGTTTGCTTTACTGAGAGAACTTACATATTGTAAGTGATCAGCAGTTCTGTGATCATCCTTTTTGCAGATCATACAAAAAATAATTCTATAACAGTTGTCAGTGGTATGACTGGTATAGTGGCACAGATCACATTTCTGCTTGGTTTTGGTGGTGGCTTTTGACTTTGAGGTACTAGAGGAAGCTGACTTAGTTTCCTTGATTGATTCAGGGACTTTTTCGATGGATTCCATCTTGTCAGTTAGCTTCCTTACAAGTTCAGTCAGTTGCTGAATTTGGTCAGCTTCAGTGGGGACAGAGTATGTGGAAGTCTCAGTGGGGGTAGATTCTTGTTGAATTGGTTTTGATGGTATTTTCAGGATATTTCTACCAAGTATAGACCTTTCTTTTGGTGAGTGTGGATTTTATTGTAATGAAGTAAGCTCAGAGCTGGGAGCAACACCCTGAAGAGGTTCCAGGGGTGGAAGTGGTGCTTGAGATTCAGCTTCTGACTAAGAGATGTGTTCAGTACTACTGGGCACATCAGGGAGTCCAAGCATGCTCTTTAGAGCTTGACTTTCAGGCTCTAGAATTCTACCAGAATCAAAGTTTGGAAGCTTACTCTCAGGATTAACCCGTTCAATCCAATCACTGGGCTTGGGACTAGTCAACATACTGGTAATCATGCCACCAGACACAAATGGCTTAGGACCATGGTCTTTGTTGAGAGAGTCAGGAAGATGATCTTCACCTAAGACTCTCTTCTTGCTACTGGGGGCTCCCACAGCATCAAAGACCCTGGGATTCTTAGCAGTCCAACTATTAAGGATATCTTGAACCTTTTTGAGTTCGTCTTGAAGAGCCTGATTTCTTTTTACTAGTTCAGTGTTTTGAATTTGCAAAGTGACAGCCTCAAGCTTTGCTTGTTTTACAAGAAGCAGTTTATCCCTACACTTGTTCAATTCAAAACTTAGCTTGTTGTATTTTGAAAAAAGATCCAGGCTTTGCTCTTCTACGAACTTAAGGTCAACATTAAGATAATTCATATAAGACTGCCAATCAGAGTCATCATCCATAGAAAGTAAAATATTTACCTTCTTCATTGTGATATTGACCCATTCTCCATTCCTGGCATGATTCTTTCCAACAGCTAGATTGTCCTCTTCTGAGAAGGCCATCAGTGCACTGACATGCACCATTTCATCATCTCATGACACTGGCTCTTCATCCCAGTCGAAGGTTTCAGCAACAAGGCCTTTGTTTTTACCCTGCACAGTTTGAACACTTTTTGTTGTTTCTGAGGGACTGGCCTCAAGCAATGCAAGCTTAGTTTGATCAGATTTGTTTTAAAAGTTTTGATGAGACTGATAGATTTTTGGTTGAAATTTTCTAAAGCCTGAGGACTGATTTGACCTTGATGGTTTATAAGAGGGTTCAGAAATTGTTTTTGAAAAACAGTCGTTTGCAAAATGGCCTCTTTTGTGACACTTAAAGCATTCAGTGTCCTCATTTGCTTTAGCATTTGAAAAACCTTTGTTTCTTTTTATAAACCTTCGAGAGTTAGCAAGGAGTGCCCTTTCCTGAAATTCAACGTTCAGGTCATTTAGGTACTCCTCACTTGATCTCTCATCAGGCTCATCATCTAAATTTTCTTGGAAGTCTTGAACCACATTGTTGGAAAAGAAAGCAGTTGATATAGGTGTTGAAGTAGTGGTCAGGGACTGTGATAAGGTTTTAAAATGTACCTTTTTGAGGGGTCGTTTAAGCCCTTATTTGATCACTTTTGTATCCGTTATTACTTAATATCGTTCCTTTTCACTTTTTAGGTCTCTTGAAGGCAAATTGCTGTAATGGCACTTATTTGGACGAAAAGGCGCGGATATAAGAAGAAAATGGCCAAAGTCAAGAATCGAGACACTCAAGCTGCTGAAATACAAGGTGACGGCGTCATTGCTTAACTGCAACGCCGTCGGAGCATTTTGTGATGGCACAGAAGTCAAATTTCTTATTTTCAAGTGACGGTGTCAGGCTTTAAAAGAGTAGGCCGTCGCAACTCAGACGGCCTAGATTTGATCCAGACGGCGTCAGAAGCTGAAGAGGACGGCGTCACAAGCACAAGGTGACGCCGTCGCAATACTAACGTGGCCAAGACGAAACCCTAATGACGGCGACCCGACGGCGTCACAAATCATAAGGTGACGCCGTCGCATATGTAATCTTATATATAGAATCCGAATTTTTCAGTATTTGTGTGTAGTCTTTTGGAGTAAAAACCTAAACCGAACCAAGGCTGTATTGTACAGTATTTTAGGGTTCCAAACCCTAACTTACATCAAGATAAGTGTTTTACTTCATTAATTCAATTATGTCTTTGATTATTTGTGTGTATGCTTGCATGTTCTCCATGTCCAGCTAATTTACTTGTGTGTTTGCTTAGGGAATATGAAACTTAATTATTAAATATTGATTGGTTGTCTCTTATCTTAATTTATTAATGATCTAGTAATGCGATAGGTCATTCGTTGTGTAATTAATGCTTGATTAATCTTTGTGAACCTTAGGCTATAGCACTTAGAGCGGTTGTAGGCTAAATCATCCAAAGAGGGCCTTAGAGTTAGAGTTTATAATCCCTAAAGGGTTTTGTAGACGAGACCCTTTGGTAAGTTCAAAGAGTTAGGGATAAACGCATACCCTACGACTTTAGACACACAACGCGATTAAGAATAAGGACGTGACAATTCAACCATCAATAGGAGATGATTAAGGAGTAATAAAACCTAAGTGAACACATCTTTAAACTATCATACGAGCACACAATAATTATACATAGACTACATACACCTTAGATTAGATAATTAGATAAGTAGAGTAATCGGTAGAAATACCAAACCCCAAATCCAAACCCCGAGATTCGTACCTTTCCATTTCCTAAAAAAAACATAAAAAGATAAAAAATTAATCTTCCTCAACCCCAACCTTAGCGTAGTAACTTCTCACTAGCATTCCTATTCCCCTAGAGAACAATATCAATACCTGTGGCTTACCCTAATACTACACTACAATGATTAGGTTCACTGCCTAGGGTGTTATAAAAATTGCTCGAAGAAAAGGAAGTTCCTTTGACCCCGAACGATGCGTGTAGCGTTATCAAGTTTTTGGCGCCGCTGCCGGGGAATAGAATAGCTAGTTAGTAGTCCACCTCGTTTAGGTTTCTTTACTTGATTCCTATCAAGTAAACTTTTTTCCCATTTTTAGCTTCCTCGTAGTCTATCCCCCTTCTTTGTGTTTGTGTTCGTAAAACCCTTTTCATTTGTCGCTATGGCAAGTGAAGTTGCATTTGAGTCATTAACAAATAAGGAACAGTTGAATTTCGCAAGTTGGGTTGGTTTTCATTGTTCTAATGAATTTGTGAGTGATCTTAGAGATATCCAAAAGGAGACGGGTGTAAGGTTGGATGGATTTGATATATTTTGTGCTTGTGTGGATTTTATTCAACAATCATTGTCAGGATCAACTCCTTTTAGTGAGACCATCTGGAGAATTTTTCAGAAAAGCCTCCTATGCATAAACCATCGGTTGAATGATCTTAGGCACCATGATCAAAAAGACCTAGTTTTTAAGAACATGGAACCTAAACCCGAACAAGATTGTGAGATGGTTAGAGTTGAACCACCTATTTGCATGTGTGGGATAGATTTCAAAACATATGACACGCATGAGGAATCCTTTAGGCAAACAGATAGTGATCAAATTTTTGAGAATGATTCTTATGAATCGGACCAAGAATTTGAAATGGCCAAAGAAGGATTTGAGATGTTTAGGAGTGTATTTGGTTAGATCATACTAATGAACATTTAGGAGATCTAGATATAATGGAGAATGAGGTGGAAACTCCAAGCCCACAAGCCCTACCATCACTTGAGGAACACACATCGCCTATAACTTACTCGAAAGAAGTAGAAGAGACTATAGGAACCCCAACTGATATAGAACCTTTGGACCAAACGCCACTAGAGAATGTACGTTTAGATGCTTGTTGTCATGACCTCTCTCTTAGTCCTAGGGAAGTTCCTAATTTTGATGAACCGGAGCCTCAACCAAAAACCTTACCCAATTTTCCGTCTTTAGATGTGAATCTTGGAATTGAATTAGGCCCTAATCCACCCATCAAAATAGATAGTCCGGGTAGTTGCTTGATAAAGATGGTAGACTCTAGGCCATGTAGAGTGGAAGCTAATATAGGAGTAACCCATGACCTTACACACTTATATCACCCATTCATGGTTGATAACAAGAAACATTATGGGTTTAAACCGGGTTTATTAGGTCAAGATGGATCCTTAACTAAGAATCTTTTGAAGTTGATAGAAGATGATCCATTTTTAGGAGAGAGATTTGATTCACCCGCTACACCTATAGACTTAGGTAAGGTTATAATGAATGGAGCACACTCCTTTGAGCATATAAATCACCCATCACCCTCTCCTCCCGTAGCAAATTTCCACCCTAAGGGTGTGTATTGCTACTATCACCAGCACTTAAACTTAAGTGTAGGGAAAACCTCCCCTCTATCCGTTACATAAGGGTAGAGTCAAGCTCGTGACTCGAATAAAAACAAGCGCTTCTTGGGAGGCAACCCATGTGTTTTTCCTTTTTCATTTTTATTTGTGTGTCATATATCTTTTATTGATTGCTTATTCTCATGTTTAAATTTGTAAAAATGCTTTATTTTGTTTTTAACCTCGTCTTAATTGCATATAAATGTATTTTACATAAAGGATAAGTGTAGGGAGGATTACACACGTTTTCAAAAGAAATGTGAACATGAGAATTGCAATTAATTAAAAGATATATATGTGTGTTTGTTCGAGTCAAATGCTTGTATTGAGTCATAATGGATGTTTTGCAGAAATTTTTCCAGATTCTAAAGATGTAAATTTTTCAGAATTTTTTCCAGAAAATCGCAGACCAGTTTTTGTCAGGATAACCTGACGGCGTCAGAATCGCAACCTGACGGCGTCAGGAAGGAGTAAAAACAACAAATTACTTTTTTCTCGTTTTCTGAGCTACTTATAAATTTTTGGAATTTTCCAGGTCTTAATTTTCTAGAAATTCCGTAAACATCCATTCCACAAGCATTATATCCTAGTTTAGTAGATTCTTATATATATATTATTACCGCCGATTTTACGCGAAGGTTTCGTTTGTTTTCTTCAAGTGTACAGGTTTTATTTATCAAGAAGAAGAAACAAAAGATTGGAAGGAGCTTTTTACGCATACATTTTTCTTGGAAAGGATTTAACCACTACTTCACACACGGATCCTACCGAGCTAATCAGGGGAGTATTAGTTTCTTTTGTTTTTAATTACCTTCCATTATCATAACTTTGATACTTTCGGGGAACATTGGGGACAATGTTCAGTTTAAGTGTAGGGAGGGAAAATAAAACGGGAACTTAGAAACTATGCTTATCCTTGATTATTTGCTTTGTCTAATTGTATTTGTGTAATAAACCATGAGAAAATGTCGGTTAGGGTAATTTTGGCACCAAATTTAAAATTTTTCATGACATATAGGAGTGGGCCATTAGTCTTAACAAAAGCGTCTCACGGATAGGAAGTTACATGACTAGCACAAAAACCCTTTACCACCCAAATTCCACCCAAAATGTGAGGATCGCCCTTAGATTAGTAGGAATTAAAGCATTCATCTTTAAGGCTTAGAGTGTGAACCGGTAGTATATTAGATTCTAGAACTTGTTTTGTGATGCATTTCGAGATCGCTAGTAAGACTACACTTGTGTAGTAAGGAATAACTAAATGATAAGAGGCATTAGGATAACCCTTGTTTGATACCCGTAATATAATTACTTCTTCCACATCGGTTGAGTAATTCCCCCACACCTTTGCGTTTTACTCATCTTTAGTACACGATACCCCTAGTTAACCCCTCAGAGCCTATCCTTTTCGCGGTTCTCGTGATGTTTCGGTTTTTCCGGAATATCAATGAAGAGCATTGTTTACACCCCACTCCCAAATATACACCCAAATCGCCTTAGCCTACCTTGTATGCACTCACTTTTAGTGCATTATTGTTATCACCCTAAACCCTTAGTTCAATTATCTAGTTGCTTGCATGAGTTGCTAAGTCGAGTCATATCTTTTGTACACAGTTTTGGGACGATTGGGACTCATGGGAAAAAGTTAAAGTTTATGAAATGACTGGAAGGGAACATTAAATTCCCTTATTTGCGTAATAACGTACCCCAAGTGTTTTGATCTTTTCAATTCGGGTCAAATTAGTGTTAGAATAATAAAAACTCAAGTGTAGGGATGTGCCTATAAATCCCTATCATTTTGATGTTACCGTAGAGGATGGTAGAGTAAAAGTGTATGAAAAAAAAAAAAAAAAAAAAAAAAAAAAAAAAAAAACGAAAAAAATAGAAAAAGAGAAAAGAAAAAAAAAGTAGAGTGTTCCAAAAAAAACATACGGGCTACCATCCTACATCTATCCTTTAAATTTATGTTTGTTTGTTTCAGTTATCTAGAGTTTAGAGTGTCGAGTCTTGGCTTAGCAACGCCATTCTTCGTATGCTTGTAACATATAGATTTTTGACTTGCCACCACTAAATAGCCTATCCCACCAAACCTTTTGTTTCCCTACCGTAAGCCTAACATTACAACCCTTTAAAGACCTCTTTGATAGTCTTTCCTAGCTGCTTACGCCAAAGCGATGGAGGTTTGATCTATTCTCAAGCCTATGGTAATCTATATACTAGGACCGGTTAATGAGTGTTTATCTTCCATTTCCAACTTGTTATATTTCATATACACCCGAGAGAGATGTGAGTATCCAAACACCCCATGTGAGGTGCTAGTATGTAATTTTCGTGCTTGTTATGACTTTTGCGGAGCTTATATATGTTGTGGATTGTTTTAAACCAATGCTTCATGACCCCTAACTTATAAATTAATTGGCTAAAAGCACATTTGCTTGAGGACAAGCAAATACCAAGTGTAAGGATATTTGATAAGGTTTTAAAATGTACCTTTTTGAGGGGTCGTTTAAGCCCTTATTTGATCACTTTTGTATCCGTTATTACTTAATATCGTTCCTTTTCACTTTTTAGGTCTCTTGAAGGCAAATTGCTGTAATGGCACTTATTTGGACGAAAAGGCGCGGATATACGAAGAAAATGGCCAAAGTCAAGAATCGAGACACTCAAGCTGCTGAAATACAAGGTGACGGCGTCACTGCTTAACTGCGACGCCGTCGGAGGATTTTGTGACGGCACATAAGCCAAATTTCTTATTTTCAAGTGACGGTGTCAGGCTTTAAAAGAGTAGGCCGTCGCAACTCAGACGGCCTAGATTTGATCCAGACGGCGTCAGAAGCTGAAGAGGACGACGTCACAAGCACAAGGTGACGCCGTCGCAAGACTAACGTGGCCAAGACGAAACCCTAATGACGGCGACCCGACGGCGTCACAAATCATAAGGTGACGCCGTCGCATATGTAATCTTATATATAGAATCCGAATTTTTCAGTATTTGTGTGTAGTCTTTTGGAGTAAAAACCTAAACTGAACCAAGGCTGTCTTGTACAGTATTTTAGGGTTCCAAACCCTAACTTACATCAAGATAAGTGTTTTACTTCATTAATTCAATTATGTCTTTGATTATTTGTGTGTATGCTTGCATGTTCTCCATGTCCGGCTAATTTACTTGTGTGTTTGCTTAGGGAATATGAAACTTAATTATTAAATATTGATTGGTTGTCTCTTATCTTAATTGATTAATGATCTAGTAATGCGATAGGTCATTCGTTGTGTAATTAATGCTTGATTAATCTTTGTGAACCTTAGGATATAGCACTTAGAGCGGTTTTAGGCTAAATCATCCAAAGAGGGCCTTAGAGTTAGAGTTTATAATCCCTAGAGGGTTTTGTAGATGAGACCCTTTGGTAAGTTCAAAGAGTTAGGGATAAACGCATACCCTACGACTTTAAACACACAACGCGATTAAGAATAAGGACGTGACAATTCAACCATCAATATGAGATGATTAAGGAGTAATAAAACCTAAGTGAACACATCTTTAAACTATCATACGAGCACACAATAATTAGACATAGACTACATACACCTTAGATTAGATAATTAGATAAGTAGAGTAATCGGTAGAAATACCAAACCCCAAATCCAAACCCCGAGATTCGTACCTTTCCATTTCCTAAAAAAAACATAAAAAGATAAAAAATTAATCTTCCTCAACCCCAACCTTAGCGTAGTAACATCTCACTAGCATTCCTATTCCCCTAGAGAACGATATCAATACCCGTGGCTTACCCCAATACTACACTGCAACGATTAGGTTCACTGCCTAGGGTGTTATAAAATTTGCTCGAAGAAAAGGAAGTTCCTTTGTCCCCGAAAGACGCGTGTAGCGTTATCAGACTGCTTGACTTCCTGAGACTTCTTTAAGTCAGGGTATCGTCTGTTAATGAGGTTTTTCTCATAGACAAATTTCCCATAAATTTCAGGAAGTTCAAGATTTTGGATATGGTTAGCATTTCTAAGTCCCTGAGAGAAATTCAACCACTTCTCAGGGAGACTATTGAAAAAACCAACATTGATTTCATGTTTGGACAACTTAACACCATCATTAGACAGTTCATTTAAAAGAGTTTTGTACCGGGTGTAAGTTTGAGACAGAGTTTCTGAGTCCTTAGCCCTGAAGGTGTTATACTCAAGTTTCAGGTCCATTATCCTGTTTTCCTTGGTATCAGATGGGCCTTCATGGCTATGAACTAGGTCATCTCAGGTTTGTTTAGTTGTACTACATCTTATACCTGACTCCATAATATCATCAGGAATACATGATATGATGATACTTTTGAGTCTTTGGTCCTGGTTGACCACTCTTCTCTCATCCTGAGTCCACTGAGCTTCAGGTTTAGGCAAACCTTCAGCAGTCTTTGGGATAAATGGACCTTCATTTATACACTTGATATAATAAGGTTCCATCCTAATCAAATAGCAAATAATACGCTTTTTCCATTTGTTGAATTTACCAACTTCAAGTCTAGGGGCAACAGCTGAATAAGCTCCACCCTTTTTATCGACTAGTTGGGGTACATCAATTTCAGCCATAAGGATCCTGATTTAAAAACATTTTAGAGCGGCTTAAATTTTTTTATAAAAGGTTTTATAATCAGCCTTTCTCTGATACCACTTGTTGTTCCCTATTCACTACCGTTTAAAACAATTAAGTACTTAAAACAAATTAATAGTGAACAAAGACTGAAATTAACGTAAGTAAAACACACTGAGTAATTTTCAACATCATATTCTTTATTAGAAATCAATAAAAAAGAATACGTTACCCAAGTACTTGTGGAACAGTACTTGGGATTGAAATGACAAGGTTTGGTGACTCCTCTCGAAGCTCAGACTAAGTCTGAGCACAACTACAAGAACCCACTGAGCTATCTCATGGATTAACTTGTATTTGGAGGAGTGAAAAGATGGCTTGCGTGTATGTGTGTTTTTACAATTCACAAGATTAAACTTTTCACTCCATCTCTTATGCTATTTATACAAGTATGAGTTTTAACTCTTTCCTAAGTGACAAACTGACATCTTACAGAAGACAAAATATTGATGTATTTTGCCTCTGTTTACAAAGACTATTTTAGGTATGAGACAAGACTGCTTTCCTAAGATCAGTGATGACACTGAGCCTGATCTTTTTGCCATTCAGGGAAAGTTGACTTTGGTTGATAAGGACTTCGTCTTATCTGATTCAAACTTATACCGCCTTGTCCCGCTCATTCTTCAGTCTTCATATCCTTCAGTCTTCTACTTCAGTTTGTCTTCAGTGTAAGTAGTTGGAGAGGAGTCTTAGGGATTCAGTGAATTATTGTCATCACTCACTGAATCCACCATATTCTTCTTGGCTCAGTCTTTACCCTTTAAGTTCCGCCTTACTGAGTGGAGAGACTTCATCTTTGTCTCTTACTGAGCATCCTGAAGATGGCTCACTGAGTGACTATTCACTCAGTGACCTGTTAGTGTTTAACGGCCTAAACACTTAGGTTATTTTCTATTCAAATCCTAGATTAAGGGGTTTGGGTATTTACTGAACCCAACACTTGCGTTGCTCCGTAATGAGGTGAGTCCATAACCCCACTTTTACCCTTGATATTTGCTTTACAAAACTTTGTGGTGAGATACATGCTACTTTCTTTCATGAACACAAGCGCTTTATAAATTGTATGCTTACTTGAATGTATTATTAGCACTAAGTACCACTATTCCCAAAGAACTTAAAGTCCCTTTATCATGAACGAATAATCACTTGCGAGTGAGCGTGAATATAGTATATAGGCCCATAGGATTGACGCGTCTCGCTTGGTTGGCCAGAAAGGCAACCTGGCGTACTATATTTGAAGCTACGGGGTATCTTGAAATATACCTACTTGAGAGCAACTTGTATCATCATATAATATCAATGGTTATTGATATCTGTCAACGCTTTAAGTGTCATGAGCTTAGATGCAATAATACGTACTTTCTATCATGGGCACATAACAACGTAGCCCACTGTCTTTTAAACTTGGAAATCTTGTGTTGACCTGCTTTATTACTAAACCTATGAATTCACTCAACCTTTGTGTTGACTATTTAGCATTTTTTATCTCAGGTGTTTGATCTTTACTGCTACATAACTTTGGAGGAGCTTGGCGAATGGCATGGCATGGTCATAGACTTCTCTGATATATTTGGGACCACTTTATCTTTATGGGCCTTTATTTCCGCACTATTTTCGAAAAATGTAAACTTAATACTTTTGATTATGAAATTTCTTCTAAACGGTTGAGGTAAAACCGTTCTTTATACTTTGTGTTGTGATACCAGTTTAGTAACACCCATGACTTGTATGCTTCCGTTGCGATCCGATTTTTGGTGTGTTACAAATTATAGCTTTCTTACTTTACGGTCAAGAACAACCTTAGTCATATTTTCATGTGTTGCGCCTTGCACACTTTTCAAGATTTCTCTCACTTGCGCATGACACAACAACATGTGACTTTAAAATCATGATTCGCATATATCAAAAACACGGTGTTGATAATGTCAAAATTTCGTCATTTGAAATTTTGTTATGCACATTTGCTTGTATTGCAGATATGATAATGTCATGGATATAATATGATTTAAGTTGAACTAAAAACATATTGGTGTTATTATATAGAACTTATCGTTAAATAAAGAATTATTCATAATTATTTAGATTACTTTTAAGAAGCGATATAAAAAATGGACAAGGTTTCCTTTAAAATAACATGTAATAATTCTTATAAAACTAAATGTTTTATTTCAATACAATCAAGAAATAAATTTAGTTACTTGGTAACATGAGCTCTCATTAAATTAGATAACATTTTATGTGTTTCGTGACCAGTGAAATATGCATATTGCTCCCACTTGATTAGAAAACATTGCATATGCTTATTTATTAATAGTAAAAGCAAGTAGCAAGTTCTACTATATAGATAATGAAATTATACTATATAGATAATGGACTATCCATATTCACCATTCTTTAGTTTGAAAATGGGTTATGCAATTCCTCCTATATTGGTTTACTATACTACAAAAGTATGTAAACCATATAGGCTATATTTCACAAAGAAAGCCATAAACGCACTAAACTCATATCCACGAAGGATCAATGTTAGGAATTAGAAATTCCAGGTATTAAAGAGTCGGTCACCTCAAGTATATGTAATCGTAAGAAAGCTCGTAGTCGTAGTTATTTCAAGCTAAGTAGTATTTAGTTAAGTAACACCGTGGAGGACGGACGGGTCTTTACCCACTGTATGCCTGATCCACAGCCCGTTGTGTGGCATTTTATGTAAGACTATAAATACTCTCTACCTCCCAAGGTAGAGAGCTGGAGCTCATAATAATATCTTTCACTATCTCTCACTAAGTTCCCTAAACCTCTAACTTTCTCTCTCTAGAATTCCACTTATACGCCCACTTTGTGTTATGGTTTGATGTGTATGTGAAAACCAATATCTTACAATTGGTATCAAGAGCCATGGTTAGATCATATCTTGCACATCTTTGGATTTCTAGTGGTTTTTAGGTGGTTTTTGAGTTTGAAAAAGTTTAGTGGTTTGTGCATCATTTGGTTGATTTCTTGTGTTCAAGCTTGGATTTTGTTAGTATTTTTTTGTTTAGAATCATCACAAGTGTTTAGGTTTTCATTTGGTAAGCTTGAATCATCTTGGTTGGGTTGTTTTTGGATTGAAAAGTGATGTTTGTGAAGCTTTCTTGCTAGCGACTTGACCTACGTATTACTTTTCTTGCTAGCGACTTGCTTTACATTTTTGTAGCGAGTTGCAGTTTGTGGAGTTAGCGACTTAGACTTAGCGACTAACAGTACAAGTAGTGGATTCTCCACTATGGGTAGCGACTTGGTGTTAGCGACTTGGTAAGTATCGAGTTGCTATTTAGCGACTTGATTCTTTAGCGACTTGTATCTTAGCGAATTGCTGCCAAAATTTTGCTAGCGACTAGAGGCTTAGCGAGTTGCTATTTAGCGACTTGTCTTTTGTTTAGCGACTTGGGACTTTAGCGACTTGGTGGAATAGCGAATTAGTAGTTAGCGACTTGGTGCATATTTTTCTAGCGACTTGGGTGATTTTTACGGTTTTCTCTTGATTTAGTAAAATCCCGTGAAAGAATCTATTTCCCGGTTTAATCATAGAGTTATAAAATCCCGTTTAAATTTTCATCATGTCTACCAACGTTTCTACAATCATCTCCACTGTTGCCGAGGATGTTCAAGCAGCTGGTTCAGATACTCGTTGTGACAACTCGTACTTTCAGGTCATTTCTCAAAACAATTCATGCTTCACTATTTCATCGTTTATTGTAAACTAGGTTTACGAGTTTCAAATTCGCGTAACCTTAATGGTTTAGCTGCGAATTCATGATCATATCATCACGGACATTTCATATAGACTAGGTTTAGTCTACATTTCATTAACATCATTTCCATCATGTTAGTTCATTCATGAATTTGCATTTCACATTAAACGCGTAAATTTCATATTAAATAAACGTTATCGCGTAAGTTATTATTTTGAACATTTAATCCGATACTTCCAAAAATTATCCCGATATATTTTTATACTTACATTTAGTTTATAAAAATAATATTTTAAGTTTACCTAGTGTTTTAAATTTATTTTGTATATAAATTGATTAAATTTATATTATTACGACGTTTTTCTTAAAAACTACACGATAATTATTAGTTCACTCAAATTTTGCAAGAAACATATTTTTACAATTTTTATAACTACAATATATTTTACTTTGGCCTATTAAAACTTATTTTTAGACAATACTACTCTAATTTCACAAATATATGCAAGTTACAACATATTGTACTTAACTACATTTTACTTACACATTTATATATACAATTAAAAAAAAAAATGTATTGTACAAATACATACCCCCTTGGCCGACCAAGGGGGATGATGCATTAATGAGTTGGTAAAAATTTTTCTTACATATTGAAATCTATACTCAAGTTACTTACACACAACAATAATTCACACTTCATTCACAATTATTCAAAGTTAGTCAAGATCTTTTCTCTCTTGTTTCTTCCTCTCAAAACCGGTCACACCTAAAGAGATAGAAGAGTTCATCAAAAATCTTCAAGTAAAGTTTTAAACAATCTAGTATACACTCTTGTTTAGGTTTTGAAATAAAAACCAAGGGTGTTTAAGTTTAATCCCTTGTTCTTGTCACCTCATCAAGTAACTAGTAAGCATATCATCTTCATTTTTCATATTTCATTATTATTTCATACTCATCTCATCATTTTTGAGCAAAGCATGCAATACTTATGGATGTTTATACCATTTTTACATTGTTTTTAAGAGTTATACATATATAAGTCATCCTATAATTAATCCCTTGTAATATATCACTTTTGGTGATGTCTAGGAACCCATGACACCCTAAGAAGGTGTATGGTAGGATTAGAATAGCTTCGGAGTTGTTTTGAATGGATTGGAATAGGTTTGACACGAGAAAAACCCATTTCGACAAGTCTTAAAAAGGGTCTGATCTTATTTTGTAAATCTGGAAAATCCGACAGTAGACATAAATTTTTGGCCTTGATATTTAGAAAATATACTTTAAAACGAAACTGTGGCCGCTTGAACGGATTAAAACGGAGCTATAACGAAGAAGTTATGAATTTTTCAAGTTTGACGACGAAATATATATATATCCTGAAAATTTCAGCAAACTGTTTTTGTTTTGTACGAGTCAAAAACGAGTCTTAAGCGTTATAAATTATTTCGACTTATCAAAAATATATTAGTATACTTTGATACGAAGCTAAGGACGTATAATACGTAGAAAACGGATTTGTAGAACTTAAACTATACACGTTTACACAAAATTGCAGTAACTTTATTATTTAAGAAAAACTATATTATTTCTATTAGACAAGTGTTACGGTAAACAAGTGACCATATTGAAGGCTATTTTTTAACGTTGACGTAGAACTTTTTGTAAAGAGATGTCTTCTAATAAAAGTGAGATCACCAAGCATATTTTCCAAAATGACCAACCGTTTGTATAGCGGAGTTGTAATGAATTAACTACGGCTGCTTAAACTTTGCCGAAATTCACTTTTAAACTACATTTTGGACAAAATCACCATACTTCACCTATATTTTTCTCTATGAACGAGACCTCTAGGATAAAAACTTAAATGCCAAAATTTTGAGATTATGATACAAGCTTTCCAAAACCGTTGAGTTCGTTTCCTAACGCTCGACGTACACCATTTTACGACTAGCTTTTCGAGGCCATTTTAGTCACTTTCATGAAATTTCCAACGACATTATTTTACGACGAAAAGTTATAATTTCACAATAAATCATTAAGAAACTATTGTAGGATGTCATTTTGACGTAAATACTTGCAAAGTAATTTAAGAATGGTCAAGACGTCAAAAGAGTATTTTTCGACGAAGAGTATTATTTTCAAAAACTCACAAGTGGTATAAATATTATCTGAATTGCATGCATAACATTACATCATGACTTATTACATATCATATCATTCATAATAGGTCAGTTTCGAGATTCACGCTACATTTCAGTGTATCCACTTTTGCCATTACATCATCATAATCATTGCAACAGGTGAGTTTTCATAGCCCCGATTTATTCAAGTTTTTACTTTATTTCAAACCTACGGGGGAGAATACATTGCACACCATTTTTATTACGCTACCAAGTATGTCAAATTCATTATATTGCTTAAGTTACCTCATTGCCAGTTAAATGTCCCCATTTCATAAACATGAACCGTTAATTTCCTAGAAGCGTGGGTGAGTGGATAGATCTATCGAGGGTGACACCTCCATCCGGGTTGGTGGATCCCAACTAGTCATACGGATGCATTTCATTTCATAAACATTATTTGAGTTGTTTGGCAAGACACTCTGTTGGGGCGAACATCAGTCAGAGCTTCGGTGTCATGTGCTTAAGCAATTGTAACATCATTTTGTGACATCATGGTCACACATAATTTATACTTGTGGCAGTCGTATTAACATTTACATAAACTCTATGAACTCACTCAACCATTGTGTTGACACTTTTAGCAATGTATTTTCAGGTATCTAAGGCATTCACTTCATGGCATGCATGTGGACATATCATAGAGTCGCGGTGACGACGCGTCTCACATGGGATTTATACACTTTAAAAACATCGTTTGACTTGTACCAAACTTACTTTCCGCACATAGTAACTTTCATTTGGGACCTATCTTTGTAACTCTGAATGTTTTAATTAAATATCAAACGATGTGTTTTTAAACGACACTTTAGGTCTTCAATATAACTGTGATTGTGGTGCTATGACATTCAATCCCCAGGAATTCCATTCCGCTGCAAAACAGGTAATTTGGGGGTGTGACACTCGTCCACCCATGCTTGACAGAATTGACTACGACTCTTGGGCTCAACGAATCAGATTGTACTGTCTTGGAAAGGAAAATGGTGTCAACATTCTCAAATCCATTGATGAAGGACCGTATCTGGTTGAGACGACTAGAGATGTACTTGATACTGCTGAAGATGGAACTCTGATTTACGGAATGGACAGACCAAAGATGTATGATGAGCTTGATGATAAGGAGAAAAAGAGATTCGATGCAGATATCCGAGCTTCTAACATTATACTGCAAGGTCTACCAAAAGACATTTACAAGCTTATCAATCACAACACCGAGGCAAAAGCTGTATGGGATAATGTCAAGATGCTTCTCTCTGGTTCTGAGCTAACTATTGAAGACCGAGAATCACAGCTGTATGATGAATTTGAGCACTTCAAGATGAAACCAGATGAGAGTGTCTATGAGTACTATGTGAGATTTCATAAGCTAGTGAATGATATGAGGAACATCAGAATGACTATGCCTAACATTCAGCTGAACTCAAAATTTGTGAACAACATGAATCCCGAATGGCACAAGTTTGTCACTTCTGTGAAGCTCACTAAAGGTTTGAAGAATACAAAGTATGAGCAACTCTATGCCTTCCTTCTTCAAAATGAGAGACATGTCATGTTTGAAAAGAGGATTCTTGATCAGTTCAAAGGTCAGGGAGAAACAAGCTCTACAAATGATTCAAATGTTTTTTTCACAAATGATGGGATTACCACCAATGCTTCTCAAGGTGTACCCACGGGAGATGATAATCACAAACCCATTTCTGATCCAAGGTTCAAGCAACCTGATGCAAATGCTGTCATGGAACATTTCATCACTCAACTGACACTCATGGTTAAAGAGAACAGGACACTTTCACCTCACACTAACAAACTTCACACCTGCAATGAGATCCGAACCGCCTCCAATCTTCACAACCATGCTTTGATTAGAGATGGGAAAATTATGGGGCAGTCAGTTCAAGAAAGGCAGTTTGATCAAAGAAAAGGTGAAGCTGGTAGAGGTTATGCTGCAAATCAGAATAGAGGAAGGAATGGAAATCAGGGTCAAGCAAAGCCAATCAAATGTTACAATTGTGGAGGTGAGGGACACATTGCAAGGAACTGCACATCTCCAAAACGTCCACAAAATGCTGATTACTTCAGAGATAAGATGCTGCTTGTACAAGCTCAGGACAATGGTGCTGCTTTGGATGAAGAGGAGTTGTTGTTTCTTGCTGAGGGCAATGCCAAGACCTATGATGCAGATGTGGATGAGCAGCCAATTCAGGAGATAGGTCACAATCATCAGAATGCCTTTCAAGTCGCTGATTGTGATGCATACGACTCTGATGTGGATGATGGACCCACTGCACACATAATTTTTATGGCTAGCATTTCTCCAATGGTTTCTCCCAAGGTCTCATCTTCACCAAAAGCTGGCCCATCCAAAGACAAACTCATCTCAGAGGTATTAAAACTATACAATGATGCAGATGTGCAAAAGATGCATGACAAAGTACAATCAACTGAAACTATTGAATCAAATATTGAAAATATGGATAGTATCAATTTTGTCCCATATGATCAATATATGAAACAAAGTGAAAGTGAAGTTGTACCAAGTAATGCATCTTCTGCAGTCAATAATGAGTATGTTTTTGATGAATTCACTGCATGTGCTCCTGATGATTCTGTAGTTTCTGAATTAAATGCCTATAAAGAACGTGTTGCTATCTATGAACAACGTGCAAAATTTGAGTTGACCACTCGTGAGCAGGAAATGGATGACCAAGTGCGTACAATCATTAGAAAAAGTAATTTTAGAGAAGAAGTATTAAAACAATAGTTAAATTCCTTGCAAGAAAAGCTTTCTAAAACTGCTAAGCAAAAACAAGAACTTCAAGAAAATGTGAAAATGCTTAAGCAAGAATTTAATGCAAAAGAATCAAAGCTCTTGAAAGATTTTTCTAATCTGAAAACTTTGAAAAAAAAACTTGAAAACAAGTTGTACATACAAGGGAACACCATTCAGACTGCTCACATGATCACTAAGCATAGAGTCTTAAGCGATAAGCATAGCATTCCCCTTATTGAGGAACCAAATCCAGAGGTCATTAAAAAGGCTAGAAATGCTCATAAGGTTCTTTATGATGGCAATGAAATCCTTAAACCTAGACAGAAACCTAGTTGCGTTGAGTGCACTGAGGAAGATAAGAAATCAGATGAAGTCACTAGGGAAAAGATGAACAAGAAATTAGATGATTCTAAATGTAAAGAGAAGAAAATAAAGATCACACCCCATGATTACAAGAAGGAAAACTGGATTTCCTTGAACAAGTTTAAGCCTCAGACATTGTTGACTCCCGAACAAGTTTTTTGGAAAATGGATTTAGATAAGCAGAAAGCTGAAAATATTGTTGAAACAAACCCTCCCCTTTTGAAAATGCCTAGAGCGACTGTGTATCCTCCTAATACACCAATGCATCTTGTTCCTAGAACAATTTCCACTAAAAGCAAGACCTTAATTAGTCAATATGTTATCTTTCAACTATTTGTTGATTTTGAGAAAACTTGTAAGAAAAGGATCACACCCACTGGTATAACTGAAGGAGAAAGGGGTTTTGAACAAACGAAAGAATGCTATTTAAATGAGGTCATGCCTTTCTTTAAACTCCTAAAAGATCACTTTGAGAGTCTTAAAAAGGGGATAGATACTGATATTAAGGGAATGGAAAAGGAATTTGATGCAATGATAGTTGAAGTAGTGACTATGAGCGTGCACTAAAATATAATGAGATTGAGAGGAAGAACTCGCATACATTAAATGAGACTCTTATTACTGAATGTGTTGCTCAAGACATGTTTTTCACTGCTACAAATTGTTCTATTAATGCTTCCAAATTTTATGAACTATCTGTTGCCCTGAAAGTCTCCCATGATCGTGTCATTGAGCTTGAAAAAACTAATTCTGAACTAAATGAGAAAATTGAACTGGATGATCACGACAATTTTGTTAAACATTTTTCTAAACTAGAAGTTGAGCATTTTAATTTACAACTAAAATATCAACATCTTAAAGAAAATGTCAAAACTTCAAATATCAAGACATCCTCAAATGCTCCAGAGTTTGATGCAGTTTTTCAAATTAACAAACGTGATGAACAGATTCAAGCTCATTGCAACATGATCAGAAAGTTGAAAGCCCAAATCTCTCAATTAAAAGGTCAAACGAACAATATGACAGGTTCCCAAATGCCTCCTCCTCTAGATTCTCAGAATTCTCAAACGTTTCATCTTCAAAACTTGGTAAATGCATTACAAAAGGAAAACGAAAGTTTTCTAGAAGAAAATGAAAAGGTTAAACGTCATTTCAATGAGTTATTTGAATCAATAAAGGTCACTCGTAACAAAAATAACGAACAAATAGCTTCATTGCAAAAAGAAATTGAGAATCTAAAGAGTCAGGTAAAAGGGAAGATGCCAATGACTAATGGGGAGAATGGTGTATCAAAGGTACATGTCTGTAATAAATATGCTTTGTCTGTGAAATATGTTCCTCCTCATCTTAGGAATAACAAACTTGCTATTCAAACATATTTTTCACATCTTAAGGACAGCCTAGAATGTCTCCGTGAGATTGTAGAAGAGGATAAGTTTGAAAAACCAGATGATAATGCAATCGGCCATGCATGCTTATATGCCAAACGATCTCAAGAATTTCTAGAATGCCTAATTACAATATGCCCTAAAACCTTAGGTGAGTAAGTCAATCCCTTGATACCGTGTTCTATGCCTAGTGCCAAGCATGCAAGGCATTCAATGCCCGATGTTTTGAAAATGAACCTTAGTGTGCCTTCAAGTAGTTCAGATTCCAGATCTGTTAAAGCTAAGAAAGTGAACCTTAGTGTGCCTGCATGTAGTTCAGATCCCAGTACATCTAAACAGGAGAAGCAAAGAGTATCAAAATCAACTAATGTTCCCATTCCGTCTACAGGAGTAATCAGTGACATTAAAGCAAGCAGGTCAAAGTCTCAAGACAATACAAGGAATGACACGACCTCGCAAGCTAAGAATGTGCATTGGAAGAGAGTTGAAGACCAACCTAGGAACTTTAAGTTTGAGCCGAATAAAACGAATCGTGTTGATTCTAGTATTTGCCATAGGCGTACTGTAATTAATTCGAATTCTGATACTATTTGCAAACCTTGTGTTAATGTTTGCTTGAATTCTGTTTCTAATCTTGAATGTGGTGTTAATGTTTTGCCTAATGATGTTAATTGTCTAGTTAATATTGTTAATGCTAAAAATCATGCTAAGAATGCCAAAAGGCAAAAACTAAAGAAAGTTAGAAAACAGTGGAAACCCACAGGAAGAACATTCTGTAAGATAGGATATAGATGGATACCGGTTGGCCGTAAGGTTAATCAGATAATGCCCACTAGAAAATGGATGCCTACTGGTAGAACTATTCCCTTAAGAAGTGGACATACTTTGAATAGGGCAAATATGGACACTAGTACTACATCTATTTATAATGATTCCATTGCTTCAATTTCTGATATGAATGCCTCTATTTCTGATGTGGGTGTTCCAACCATTGTTACTAACAAAATGGAACCCATTCTTGCATGGGGATCCCAATTATCCAGTTATCCATTCTTGTCTGTGTTCAACTGCAGATCGTTCAAATCGTTATGTGGTACCTGGACTCAGGCTGTTCCAAGCATATGACTGGCGACCGGTCGCGGCTCATGAACTTCGTGAGCAAATTAATCGAGACAGTTAGATTCGGGAATGATCATTTCGGTGCTATTATGGGTTATGGAGATTATGTTGTTGGCAAAAGTGTTATCTCCAGGGTTTACTATGTAGAAGGTCTTGGTCATAACTTGTTCTCTGTTGGTCAATTCTGCGATTCTGATCTAGAAGTAGTCTTCAGAAAACATACCTACTTCGTTAGAGAACTTGATGGTAAGGAACTTTTAAGAGGTTCACGTGGTTCAAATCTATACACCATATCTATTGAAGATATGATGAAGTCTTCTCCAATTTGCTTGCTATCAAAGGCTTCTAAAACAAAGTCATGGTTATGGCATCGTCGTCTCAATCACTTGAACTTCGGCACCATCAATGATCTCTCCAGAAAGGACTTAGTTGTAGGTTTACCTAGACTCAAGTATGAAAAGGATCATCTTTGTTCTGCATGTCAATTGGGAAAAAGCAAGAAGTATGCCCATAAACCCAAACCTACTAACTCTGTCACAGAAGTTCTTCATACCATTCATATGGATTTATGTGGACCAATGAGGGTGCAGAATATCTTTGGGAAGAAATATGTGTTAGTTGTGGTTGATGATTACTCTAGATTCACCTGGGTCAAGTTCTTAAGGACAAAGGATGAAACTCCTGATATCATCATCAAACTCATCAAACAGATGCAGGTTCGACTTAACAAAACCGTCAGAATTATCCGAACAGACAATGGAACTGAGTTTGTCAACAAGCAACTTAGTGAATTTTATGAAAACATTGGAATCAGCCATCAAAGAAGTGTTCCACGAACTCCTCAACAGAACGGTGTAGTTGAAAGACGAAATCGAACTCTTGTAGAAGCCGCTAGAACAATGCTGATTTACTCAAAGGTTCCAATGTTTCTCTGGGCTGAAGCTATTGCCACTGCATGCTACACACAAAATCGTTCCCTGATTCACACTGTTCATGGAAAAACTCCATATGAACTTGTCCACAACAGAAAACCTAGTCTTCTCTTTCCTTCGTGTGTTTGGTGCATTGTGTTATCCAACTAATGAGGGTCAAGACTTAGGCAAACTAGAAGCTAAAGCAGACATTGGAGTTTTGTAGGGTATGCACCTAACAAAAAGGGATACCGAATCTACAACAAAAGAACCCGAAATATCATGGAAACAATTCACGTTACGTTTGATGAGCTGACCGGTCAAATGGCTCCTGGACAATTCAGTTCAGGACCCGCACTTCAAAACAGTCCCATTGGTTCATCCCTTGTTCCAAACTCTTCTCAAGAAACTCCATATGTACCTCCATCTGAAGATGATTTAAAGAAATTGTTTGATCCTATGTTTGATGAACTTTATGATCCAAGTACTAATGAGGTGTCGATTCCTACAACAGAGGCTGCTCATATTCCTGTGAATGAAGTCAATCCCTCAGTCTCAATATCTTTAAGTCAAGAAGCACCTGCTGCTGATCCTTCAATCTCATCAACAAATCATCATTCTTCAAATGTACATCATGGAACTGTTTCTAGCATCAATGATGAAGTTAATCCCTTTGCTACTCCTGAAGATGCTCCATTTGAAAACATATTTGCTCCTGAATCATCATCAGAACCATCTTCTTCAGGAGACATCGACTCTGCTACCTCAGTCCCTCAACAACTGCCACATGAACACCTTAGAAAATGGACTCACGATCATCCATTGGACAACATCATTGGAAATCCCTCTCGTCCTGTATCAACACGGAAACAACTTGCAACCGATGCCTTATGGTGTTTCTTCAACTCCGTACTCTCAAAGATCGAACCAAAGGATGTTAAAACTGCCATGAACGAAGACAGCTGGTTCAATGCTATGCAAGATGAAATTCATGAGTTTGATCGACTTGATGTATGGGAGTTAGTACCTGCTCCAGAGTGTGCCATGATTATTGCTCTAAATGGATCTTCAAAGTGAAACTTGATGAGCATGGTGATGTATTGAAGAACAAGGCTCGATTAGTTGCTAAAGGATACCGTCAAGAGGAGGGTATTGACTTTGAAGAATCTTTTGCTCCAGTTGCTCGAATCGAGGCAATCAGAATCTTTTTGGCTAATGCTGCTAGTAAGAACATGGTAGTCTATCAGATGGATGTAAAGACAGCATTTCTAAACGGAGATCTTAAAGAAGTCGTCTACGTCAGCCAACCTGAAGGATTTGTGAATCAAGAGCATCCTACTCACGTTTATCGTTTGAAGAAGGCTCTTTACGGTTTAAAGCAAGCTCCAAGGGCATGGTATGATACACTGTCAAAGTTTCTTCTATCTACCGGATTTAGCAAAGGAGCAGTTGATCCAACATTGTTCACCAGGAAGTCAGGCAAACATTTAATTCATGTTCAAATTTATGTTGATGATATCATCTTTGCCTCGACTGACCCCAATGAGTGTGACCGTTTTTCAAATGAAATGAGTTCAAAATTTCAAATGTCAATGATGGGACAAATGTCATTTTTCTTGGGATTACAAATTTCACAAAGTCCCGGAGGCATTTTCATAAATCAATCTAAATATGCAACTAAGATCTTAAAGAAATTTGGATTTGATTCAAGTGACCCTGTTGACACTCCCGTGATTGATCGAACCAAACTAGATGAGGACCACTCAGGGATCATGATTGACCAAACGAAATATCGTAGTATGATTGGATCCCTGATGTACCTCACTGCTAGTAGACCAGACATCTTGTTCGCTGTTTGCATGTGTGCTAGATACCAGGCTAAGCCTACTAAAAAGCACCTTGAAGCGGTTAAACGGGTCTTTCGGTATCTCCAAGAAACCATCAATATGGGTCTTTGGTACCCGAAGGACACCGGTATGTCACTAACAGCCTATGCAGATGCTGATCATGCAGGGTGTCAAGATACTCGTCGAAGTACATCTGGAGGTGCTCAGTTCTTGGGTGATAAGCTTGTGAGATGGTCCTCAAAGAAGCAAATGAGTACTTCTATTTCCTCTACAGAGGTTGAATACATAGCCATGTCATCTTGTTGTGCTTAAATCTTATGGATGAGATCTCAATTATCTGACTATGGCTTTGAATTCAACAAAATCCCTCTGTACTGTGATAATAAAAGTGCTATTGCTCTCTCATGCAACAACGTTCAACACTCAAGAGCAAAGCATATCGACATTCGACATCATTTCATCAGGGAACAAGTGGAAAAAGGTGTGGTGGAACTCTATTTTGTGAGGACTGAATACCAGTTAGCAGACATCTTCACCAAAGCTCTTCCAAGAGAACGTTTTGAGTTTATACTTCCACGACTTGGCTTGAAAAGCCTTCAACCAGAAACACTCAAACGTCTTCAGGAGGAAGACGATGAGTAAAGGTCTATCTTCATCTCTCTCTTGTATATATTTTTTTTCGAAAATCAAAATACAAAATTAAAAAAACTCTCAAAAATCAAATAGAAAATTATAAAACTTTCAAAATCCATAAAAATTCGAAAAATCTTCAAAAAATGTTGTCAATTTGTCATGTTTTTCTCGGTTCGATAATATCTACGGTCTTTGTGCTGTCATTCAAAGAATGACACGAGACTTTAGATGTTGTTCGAATTCTTAAAAAAAAAATCAAAAAATCAAAAAATATTTTTGGGAGAAAGAGAAACAAATGGTTTATTGTCATTTCAGGCAGTAACCCGCTTTTTTTAAAGAAAGAACAGAGCCATTCTTTATCATGTTTTTCAAAATTCCATGCTCTGATTCTATAAACATTTATCTGCTGAAAACTAACTGCTTTGAAAAATAACTCAGTCTCTATTTTTGATAATCATCTGAACTTATTTGTCAAAATATCAATCTCTCAATCAACAACCTATGTCATTGATTGAGGGGGAGAATGATTTCAATTAAATTAAAAAGTTATTTGGCATTCAATTGTTTTCAAAAGATATACATGCATGTTTTATCAATGGAGTTTAAAGTCTTAAAATCCGATCCTTATCAGTTAAAACGCTTTCATAATCAAGTCACAATTCCCCTTAAAATCTTTCAAAATCAATTTAAATCAATAAGAGATCACAAATCTCAAATGATTTGATAATTGTGATCGGGGGAGAATGTGTGATTTAAATTGGATTTAAACTGATAATTCGGTAAATGGTTTTATAAGGATGTACATGCTATCCTTCCCACATGTGACAAATGATTTCAAATTTTCCATGCACATGTTGAGGGGGAGCATCTATCTTAAACCTATGATTTGAAACGTGATCACTTATCTCAATGTGCAGGTTCCTTCTAGTATGTGCAAAACTCTTTTCAAATCTCGAGGCACATACTGAGGGGGAGCAAACTTATGAAAACCTCATCCTTCCCAAAAATGCTTTATCTACTTGTCTTGATTAGGGAAGTGATGTTGATATCTTTTAGAAAATGGTAATCAAAGAAGTTTATTCTTCCTCTTGCCTCCGTGTGCAAAACGATTTCAAACATTTGATGCACATGTTGAGGGGGAGCACTTATTCAAAAAATATCAAAAACAATTCAGGTACAAAATGTTTTGATAATATATCACAAGTATCTGGATTGATTTTCAAATGGTTTTTCAATTGGTTCAAATGGCATATGAACAATACCAAGTAGACCGACCAAATTTACTTTATGTACGGTGATATAAGGATGATAAGGTTAGGTATTGGTTCCCATGATCCACCAGAACCGGAGGGATCTACCCAGGGACAATCCACTAGTTAGTGTAGAAGTCCTTAGGTATGATGATAAAAGGAGAAAAATGAGATATGGGAAGAATGCGGACTGAGATAGAGCTAGTACTGGAACAAACCCAACAAGGTTCTAGCTATGAAGTCTCGGTAAGCACTGAAGGGGTTGAAGAATTAAAAAGAATTGAATGAGAAAAGGGTGAAAACAAATAGCCCTCCATTTATTCAACCTTAGGGCAGAAACCGGGTTCAATTCATATGCTACTGATGGTAACATCGGTATTGAAGACAAGACGTCATGGACCCAGTGACGCACTGCACTTCAACTTTCCAAACCACTCAAGTTCCTCTTAAAAGGACTTGTTTCATTCTCACGGGGAACCGACATAATCTATCTACTTTCTCTTAGAGATTGTTGATATTGAAGAAGGAGACCCTCTCCCTAGTCTCCGGCACAGGATCCAAATATGCACAAATTGAGTCAAGAGCCACGAGATCATCAATAAATCTCATTAGGACACTTTCAAATGAAGACTCTCTGTTTCACATAATGTGGAAAGAGAGATTATATCTTGAGTCCTACGCATTATCCTTGTGGTATTGCCAGAACATCTGAGTGATGTGTTATCATATTCACAATGAAGATGGAAAGCCTTCTGGAGCCATCATCAAACAAGCTCCTGGTAGGTGGCATGTGAGATCTATTATATAGATCAACCATGTGACAACTGAACAGAAACAATGGGGCGATTCAATCTTTTGAATCAATCCTGGTTCAGGTTATGGATTGACGGATACCTTTGAAAAACCGGTCTTTGTGCTTAAAAACTCCTTTCTTTAGCAAATCGACCATGTGCGGATATTTCAAATCAAAAGGTGTTTTATGATTGATAATTGATGTTCATTAAAACCTTCGTTGTATTGCAAAAACAATTTCTATTGAGCAATACACGATTGTTTTTCAAATCTCTTTTCATCAATCAGTGGACTTTAATTCGCTGGTTCACTCACCCCGTGTTTTCTTGTTTGAGACGTTCCGGTTTGAGAACAACTTGAGCAGCTGCAAAACCCTGTCAAGGAAATTCTTCAGAATTATACCTGATCACAGGCAGTACTTGTACTGATCAACGGGGAACCGTGGGCCGTGTACCTCAATTCAACTAAAGTGGTCAAAGACACTTTTGTACGCTTTATTGCTAACTGTTGTATGCAGGTACGCCCGATGTTTGCAGCTGATCAGAATGAAGCGGTCAATCCATAGCCGCATGCTCACACAATACATTCATCTCTCAAGAAATCATGATTAGTGCATCAATGACTCTGATATTTTCACTCCATGCTTCTGCTACGCTGCTGCCAATATCATGAATCAACGAAAGCTTCCGCTACTCTGATAAGAAGATATCATGATCCAGAATGTGAGCATGTCGGTCCTAAAGTCACAACATCACATAATACCAACACCACAATGGATGTCTCAGAGATTTTTGTTAGCTGATGATCTCAAAAGCTGGCTCAAATTTATTATCACGTGGATCAGTAAAAGACCTCCACCTGGAGTAACCAAACATGCAATGGGAAGAATCAATGACTACGAGCTTAGGAGCAAAGTACTACATCAAGAATGCAAGAACCATTGATAATGTAATATCTATTTGTATTCAATGTAATTTTAGTACATGATTGAGGTGACCTCCCTTAGGGGGAGATTGTTAGGAATTAGAAATTCCAGGTATTAAAGAGTCGGTCACCTCAAGTATATGTAATCGTTAGAAAGCTCGTAGTCGTAGCTATTTCAAGCTAAGTAGTATTTAGTTAAGTAACACCGTGGAGGACGGACGGGTCTTTACCCACTGTATGCCTGATCCACAGCCCGTTGTGTGGCGTTTTATGTAAGACTATAAATACTCTCTACCTCCCAAGGTAGAGAGTTGGAGCTCATAATAATATCTTTCACTTTCTCTCACTAAGTTCCCTAAACCTGTAACTTTCACTCTCTAGAATTCCACTTATACGCCCACTTTGTGTTATGGTTTGATGTGTATGTGAAAACCAATATCTTACAAAACTTCTCTCCCAAACTCCGGACGATTCCACTAAAAAGGGCACACGCCAAAACATTTTGGGCTTTAGGTGGGGCGGTGTCCTTGTTAGAGAAACCGCTAAGATCGAAATCAGGAAGGGACATGCGCAAGCGATCCATTGCATACCCATAATCAGAGTCAACCCCATCAATACAAGATCCCCGAAGAATGTGATCCTGCAAACTCTAAGATTGCGCCCTCGAGGCCACAAAAGCATAAGTAGAAAAAATAAAAATAATACATTTCTCTATCTTCTTTCTTTCTTTAAAAAAAATGCACACTTCTTTGGGTAAAAGGTCAAAACGACCCGATAAATGTATTACTCCAAAAAACATTTAAGTACAAAGGATATGGGTGAAGTCCCATATCTCAGCCCGTTACATAGGCGATAAAGCATACATAACAAGGTAGACAACTAAGCTGCTTAAAATAACAAAAAACTAGAACTTATGACAAGCCATAAGAACTTAACCAAGAAACAGAGCAACCTAGCTAACCAGCAGCTACCGTGAAAGATGAACTTTCACCTGTAATTGGGTTAGCCGATTCTTTATTTACATGTGTAACATGTTCTTCATCTTCATCTTCATCGTTCACCAAGGCAGCATACGAATTAGATGTAGTAATATTACCATCCTGAGAGGTAGAGCGAGTAGACTTCAACATAGACGACGATGTGGGTGCATTACCCATAGTATTTGCTCCCTTAGTAGGTTCACTAGGTGCCGCCTTCGGCGCATATCTGACATTCTGAGTAGCAGATGGACCAACAAACTGATTACCATTCATAGACTTGGCTTTACCCTTCTTCAATCTCTTTTTCTTACCCACCTTTTGGAATCCATCATTGTTCAGAACCACAGTAGGAGTTACAACATGTGAATTGGATAAAACAGGAGAACTCACCACCTTTTTTGGACATTGATCATGAATATGACCAAATATTTTGCATATACCACATCTGGGTGGCCTCCATACATATTCAACACGGATAGTCTCTTTAGTAAAACCATCCCCTGAAAGTGAAGGAAAACCAATATTAACAACCTCCACGAGATCAGCATCAGAATTGACCTCAACAAGACATCTAGCAAAACTACTTCTACCCCACGATTCCTTACACATAGAGGTCGTGTACGAATCAAGCATAACAGGTTTACCAATAAAAGTAGCAATCAAACTAATACCATCCTCTTCAAAAACTTGAAGAGGAACATCATGCAGTTTAACCCATACCGGAATGCTAGTCAATTCTTCTTTACGCAAACAAGTATCCATAGACCATTTCTTGAGAATAATTGGAGATTTGCGTATCATCCAAGGACCACCTTCCAAAACAGCTTCCACACCAGCCAATGTATCAAATTTGAAGAAAAAGAAGCCTTTGGAATTCATCATAATCCTTTTTAGGCCATGTTTCGCCCAGTTATTCCTAGCATAATATTCAACAACTGGAAACGCCATCCTCTTTCCCATAAAATAGCCATATAAAGTATGTTCTAAACGAGAACTAACTTTTTCAACCACTTTGCGGGGAATAGAGATGTTAACACCTTCAAATACAGGTTCAGCAACCAAGGGACGAAAATTAGTATCACCTCTAGGCTGATCATCCCTTAAACCTGTAGCTCGAGCATAGGATGTAGCATTAGTATTAATGTCCATAGATTGGACAATAGGAGACTCAGAAGCAGGTATAGAGGTATTAGATTTAGCCTTATGTTCAGCCCTGACAGCCTCCCACAAACCCAAGACAACATCCTTAGCCATC
This sequence comes from Chrysanthemum seticuspe, assembly GCA_019973895.1. Lineage (NCBI taxonomy): Eukaryota > Viridiplantae > Streptophyta > Magnoliopsida > Asterales > Asteraceae > Chrysanthemum > Chrysanthemum seticuspe. Next base: position 142,046,445 of record BPTQ01000007.1, on the reverse strand, counting down.
TTATGAACATCATTATCCAATTCATCCCACACCGTATTTATACCCGCATCCAAACCATTAGTGAAAGCATCAATATCCTCTAGTGTTTTAAGAGATACGCCAAACAAAGTTGCAATAAGATCATGCTTACTCTTAAGAGAGGACTCCACACCTGAGACATGTGAATCCTCAACAACATTCCTACTAGATTTCTTGTGTTTCCTCATAGTCACACTTCTTATATGCAAAATAAAGCTTATAAAACTGATTAATCGTCGCATAGGCGCTAATCAGTCAACCATGGTCAACATCGGTCAAACTTACCAGAAACATGTCAATCTTGCCAGAAATAAACAAAACTCGTCGTAAACTTTTTTTAATCAATTATACTCGATGTTTATATTTATTGTAACCTATTTTTCTAAAAAAAAATAATACATTTCTCTATCTTCTTTCTTTCTAAAAAAAATACACTTTTATATACAAAATAAAGCCTATAAGGCTGATTAATCGTCGCCTAGGTGCAAATCGGTCAACGTTGGTCAAACTTATCAGAAACATGCCAATCTTGCCAGAAAAAAAAAATCTCGTCGTAAACTTGTTTTAATCGCTTATACTCGATGTTTATATTTATT
>BPTQ01000007.1:141999630-142045731 GCA_019973895.1 Chrysanthemum seticuspe | reverse complement strand
TTAAAGTCTTAAAATCCGATCCTTATCAGTTAAAACGCTTTCATAATCAAGTCACAATTCTCCTCAAAAGCTTTCAAAATCAATTTAAATCTATAAGAGATCACAAATCTCAAATGATTTGATAATTGTGATCGGGGGAGAATGTGTGATTTAAATTGGATTTAAACTGATAATTCGGTAAATTGTTTTATAAGGATGTACAAGCTCTCCTTCCCACATGTGACAAACGATTTCAAATTTTCCATGCACATGTTGAGGGGGAGCATCTATCTTAAAACTATGGATGTCTCAGAGATTTTTGATAGCTGATGATCTCAAAAGGTGGCTCAAAATTATTATCACGTGGATCAGGAAAAGACCTCCACCTGGAGTAACCAAACATGCAATGTGAAGAATCAATGACTACGAGCTTAGGAGCAAAGTACTACATCAAGAATGCAAGAACAATTGTTAATGTAATATCTATTTGTATTCAATGTAATTTTAGTACATGTTTGAGGTGACCTCCCTTAGGGGGAGATTGTTAGGAATTAGAAATTCCAGGTATTAAAGAGTCGGTCACCTCAAGTATATGTAATCGTAAGAAAGCTCGTAGTCGTAGTTATTTCAAGCTAAGTAGTATTTAGTTAAGTAACACCGTGGAGGACGGACGGGTCTTTACCCACTGTATGCCTGATCCACAGCCCGTTGTGTGGCGTTTTATGTAAGACTATAAATACTCTCTACCTCCCAAGGTAGAGAGTTGGAGCTCATAATAATATCTTTCACTTTCTCTCACTAAGTTCCCTAAACCTCTAACTTTCTCTCTCTAGAATTCCACTTATACGCCCACTTTGTGTTATGGTTTGATGTGTATGTGAAAACCAATATCTTACAATCAACATCGGCATAAGTCACATAACTTGCGTGATAATCATCATGTAAGTGTATTGACCAACAAAGCTCATACTTGCATAATACAATATCGTAATACGAGTTATGGCATTAATATTCATCATAACAGAAATACGAATACACACAATGTACATGGTATGACTAACGGGTATATATGAACCCGTATTTATTAGAAAACTGCGTTACTCACCTTAATATGCTTATAGGTATTTTCAAGCTTCCGAAATGGTACCCGGCTTGCTTTTATCACCTAATACCGTAATACATACATGGGGTTCATTTAGAACATGATCTTAGCTTTCATAAGCTAGTGTTTAGAACACGCTAGAACATAAGGGGTGTTTGGTTTTGCAAATAACCAAGAACACCAACTTTACTTTTCTTAAATTAACACCACAAAATGATGTTAAATGATTCTACTAGGTTACCCATGGCTTCCCATAACATTATAACATGTTTAACATTAATTCTTAGTGAGTTCTAAAAATCAAAACTTCACATATTACTCTAAATTTCATCAAAACCCCACTTATGACATAATAACATGAATTCTAGGCATAACCCTTATTGGGTATTATCTTAACATGAATTTATGGACTTATAACAATTCATACCTCAAAATTTAACTCGTGTGAATGCTATAATTCAGCCCCTAGAAGCTTTATATAATGAAATTCAAGCTTAAACTTTGATTAGAACCTTGAATTGATCAAAATCTAGCTTTGTGAATTTCCCTCCTATATGGGACGTGTGATGGAAAGATAAAAATGAGAAACTAAGATTTCCTTAGAATCGAGTAAAGTTTATAAGTACATTATTATTTAACTTTCAAAGTTTGGCGAAGCTAATCCTTGTTAGCCGAACTATTACATAGCTCTTCCTTTTCTTGAATAACTTGTTTTCATGAAAAGGTCCTTTTGACTAACGGAACCTTATAAATATAATCTGAGTAAAATTAGAAGCTTTAAAGTATATTAAATCCATTACCCTGAAATTTAGGGTGTTACAATGAGCATTAGGTAACATGAGCATTTGGGTGTGATACGCGTACAACGCGAGTTCGGGGTCAAAGGAACTTCCTTTTCGTCGAGCAAGTTTTTCAACACCCTAGACAGTGAACATAATCGTTGTAGTGTAGTATTAGGGTAAGCCTCGGGAATTGATATCGTTCTCTAGGGAAATAGAAATGCTAGTGATAAATTACTACGCTAAGGTTGGGGTTGAGGAAGATTAATTTTTTTTATCTTTTTTATGTTTTTTAGAAAATGGAAAGGTACGAATCTCGGGGTTTGGATTTGGGGGTTGGTATTTCTACCGATTACTCTACTTATCTAATTATCTAAACTAAGGTGAGTGTAGTCTATGTCTATTGTTGTGTGCTCTTATGATGATTAAAAATATGTTTACTTAGATGTTATTACTCCCTAGTTATCTCCTATTGATGGTTGAATTGTCACGTCCTTATTCTTAACGCGTTGTTTTCTAAGGTCGTAGGGTATCCGTTTATCCCTAACTCTTTGAAGCTACCTAAGGTTAATGACTACGAAATCTCTAGGATTCATAAACTTAACACTAAGGTTATCTTTGAATATTTAGCCTACAATTCCACTAGTAACTATAAGCTAAGGTTCAACAAAGACTAATCAAGCATTAATAACACAACGAATGACCTATCGCAATACTAGGTCAATCACAATTAAGATAAGAGACAAAAATACCTAGGTTTCATATATCTAAGCAAACACACAAGTAAATTAGCCGGATATGGAGAACATGCAAGCATACGCACAAACAATTGAAGACATGATTGAATTAATGAAGTAAAACACTTATCTTGTTGTAAAATAGGGTATGGAACCCTAAGATACTGCACAAGACAGCCTTGGTTCGGTTTAGGTTTTTACTCCACAAAACTACCTCTCTAAAAACTAAAAAATTCAGATTCTATATATAGTGTTACAATATGCGACGGCGTCACTCTTTAATTGTGACGTCGTCGGGTCGCCGTTATTAGGGTTTCGTCTTGGCCACGTCAACTCTGTGACGGCGTCACCTTATGCTCGTGACGCTGTCGGCTTCAATCTCTGACGCCGTCTGGATCCAAATCTAGGTCGTCTGAGTTGCGACGCCCTACTCTTTTAAACCTGATGCCGTCACTTGTAAATTAGCAATTTGCTCTCTGAGTCGTCTCAAGATGTGTCTCAACGGCTTCGCATTTAAGCAGTGACGTCGTCCCCTTCAATTCCAGCAGCTTGAGTGTCTCGATTCTTGACTTTGGCCATTTTCTTCGTATATTCGCGCCTTTTCTTCCGAATAAGTGTCATTCCAGCAATTTGCCTTCAAGAGACCTAAAAAATGAAAAGGAACGAAATTAAGTAGTAACGGATACAAAAGTGATCAATTAAGGGCTTAAATGACCCCTCAAAAGTGTACCTTTTAAATCCTTATCAGGGTGCAATATTTAGACACCCGATACCCAAACTTTACTAATAAATCGTTACTCACCTTATCACACTAATACTGATTTTCCAAAACCAAACGATTATCTTCTTGCACCTATAAACATAATACATGCATGTACAATCATTCATAAAAAAGAAGCGTCTTATCTAAGGCTAGTGTTGGACTTGTTACCAACAAAGGGAGTGTTTGGCTAGGTACTTGCTACTAACCAAAAAAACAATCTTTTATGAAATCATAGTTCATAAAAATCATTCTTTGAAGCATTACAACAAACACTTGATTACTAGTGATTTCCATAACTTGAATTCCTACTTACTTTGATTCCTAGAACATTCCAAATCTTACAAAGTTTTTAAATTGACATTGGTAAATCATGAAATCATCAAAGCTTTTAGACACCCTCAAATGGAAATTAACCAAAACCATCAACATAGGTTCAAGCCTCAAACATAACTAGAGATTTTTATGGATTATTACCTGGATAAGAACCGTAAATTCAGCTCTTAATCACTTCAAACTTCCAAAACACAAGTGCTTGATCCTACCTCCATATGAAGAAACAAACACTTCACCCCAACATACATTAAACACGTGTGAAAATGAGAGGGAAAGTAACTCCCTTAGATTATCTAGCTAATGCAAAAGGGTACATTTGATATTCCATACAACTTCCCCACTTGGCATAATTAGTACTCATTCGGCATTCTATTGCATGCAAGGTCTTATCCGTTAATTCATGTTTCACTTAAAGTGATTCTAATTGAAAACAACATGCAAGTTATTTCATAAATGAACTTTCAAACTATACAATTTTCGTAAATATTACCATAAAAATCTGGTGTTACATCATCAGAGTCTTGAATCAGAAAGGAATCGAAAATTTCTTATAGTTAAAACACCATCTGAGATATGTTATGAAATTAATCGTCTGTGTAATCTTGATCTGCTTCTGAGCCATTATTGGATTCGGTGGAAGAATTTTTATCTGCTTCTATCTCTGGTTCATCTTCATCTGTTCTCTTAACTTTACTTTTTGTCCTTTTAGCTGCTCGATGAAATTCATTGCTTGAGTACTTTTTGTGACTTCTGTTGGGCCCACTTGCCTGTTTTTGAGTTGGTTTTTGTTAGTTTGATCATGAGTTCGTGTTCAATTGCTCCTATGAAAATCTTCCATGTATGCTTAAATTGTTCCCAGTTTCTTTAAAATCCCCTTGTATCCTTTATGGTTAGGGCGTGTTGTTTCGGCGTATACCTTATTTGGTTTTTGGCTTATGTTTCTTAAGCTCACTTTTGTGGCTTATTTTGAAAATCATCTGCTTATGTAAGCTTATCATGTCATAATAAGCTTATATAAGCCAAAGTATTTCAAAAGAAGCCACAAAAGTAACCCCATGAAACATAAGCCGAAAACCACATACGCCATAAGCTGACTATATAAGCCAAAGCAAACACCCTCTTTGTATATTATCAATCGTGTTGCCTTATATAATCTTTGCATCATCACCACCAAAAAATTAATGGCTTAAGTGGGTTAATTTTGATTGATTAATTTGTGGTGGAAAGGTTGACAAAAAGTGTGGTGGCGGTGGCGGGGTGGAGGTGCTTTGTTACAGTGTTTTATAGTTGTATTATGATGTAGGATGTATTCATGTTGTGTTTTTCTATTGTTGTTTCCTTTTTGGTGGCAATAAATTTATGTAGTTCACGAAAAAATAAAATTTCATCATATTTATGTAAAGTAGTTTTGGATTTAAATCTTGAATAAGAGAAATAGTTAGGGTGGGCATGGTTCGGTTTGGCTCGGTTTTTGTATAAAACCGAAATCGAACCGAAAAATTTCGGTTTTCTATTTTTAGAAACCATTCGGTTTCGGTTTTGTGTTGGTTTGGTTTTTCGGTTGTCGGTTTTCTTTCGGTTTGGTTTTTCGGTTTTTTTGGTTTCTATACAATTTATCGAGCTTTGCTTTTTCAAACTAGATTTGACATATATCATAAAATAGAACCATATCTTAAACCGGTACCGGCCGGTACAACAATACTAAAACGGGTAAAGAACCGTCTTAAATCAAGTGCCAACATTCTCAAAGTTGCCTCCAAGTTCCAAGGGTGTGTAAATGATTGAAGGGTGCACCGAAACAATTGAAGGGTGTGTAAACGAAAAAAGAATGATGTTGGAACAAGATCTTCAATCTTTTGATGTAATTGCACTATCTTCAACAGGAACAACCATTAACATTCAAACTTAATGTGTTCTTGTGACATTTGTGTACCCATTTTTTTTAACCTTAAAGCACATCTATGTTATGTATATTGTTATGAAATAAAATATTAACAGAGTTATCACATATTTGAAATTCATCATTGACAACGGTAATGTAAAAGGAAGATATCAAGATAAAGTACTTATATTATTTATGAACAACAAGGCAAGATATATTATTTTGACTTTAAATGTCGGTTCGGTTTCTATTGGTCGGTTTTTAAAGCTAAAACCAAACCGAACCAAAAACTTCGGTTTTTTCAAAATATAAAAACCGAACCGTCGGTTTTTCAATCGGTTTCGGTTTTTTTGGTTTCAGTTCTTCGGTTTTTTTCGGTTTAGGTTCGTTTTTCGGTTTCTTGCACACCCCTAGAAATAGTCAATATCTAGGATACACGGAAACGCCGCCGGTATGCCGTATCACGTACCCGAAACGTTTCGGAAACGGGAAACGCCCGGAAACGCGGGGAAACGCCTGAGAAACGTCCCCGGGAAAAGTGGAAACGTTTCTTCAATTGGGGTACGCCCATCCTTCTCTAAGAAACGTTTGGGGAAACGTTTCTGGCCGAAAAAATCACGTTTCTCGTGGCCCAGACAGCATGAAGAAGCAGATCTGAAATGGAGCATTTAATTTGAGGTAGAAGATGATAGATGAGAGAGAAAGAGAAACTGAATATAAAAAAGTTAATATGTAACGTCACCTTTGTGTATAAAAAAGCAGTACATTATTTTTAATCTTTTTAATAAAACAAATATACCCTCCTAGCTTTTAACTCTTTAAGCAAAGTTTGAGTTATTTGTTTAGTTTTTTTTCCTGAAAAGTTATTTGTTTAGTTTACTTTCTTAGTTATTTGACTTATATTGTTACAATGATATTCATTGTAGGATGGGTTTTCATTTTTGATGTTGGATCTCAATATCGTCAAGTAACGTCGAACGAATTCTTACAAGTAACGTATTAAAAGTAGCATATTTGTTTTAGTTTTGACTTCCTTGTAATCAAATTCGTACTTGCATTGGTACTTTTAAATCGATAAAAAAAATCAACTAATTGATGTTTTTTTACTTAAATATTTTTTGGAAAAACAATTTGATGGTTAAGAGTTTTTAATTGATGATTATGAGTAATATTTGTTTGAATTTTTGAATATTGTGTAATATTTATTTGGAAGATAATTTGCCGTATACTAAAATATTATAAAACACATAGACGTTTCTCCGCCGTACCCGTTTCTTGAATTTTAGGATGTTGCCGTTTCCCGGTACCCGTACCTGTCCCCGTACCCGTCCCCGTTTCCGTCCCCGTGCAACTTAGGTCAATATTTGTTACTAGTAATATTTTTACTCCAATATTTAACATTTCCTAACAACAACGAAAAACAAAATCCATAATCAAAACCGATGTATCTTTGTCAGGCAAAAGTCAAAAATACATACATAAGTAAGCAAACAAACTTTTTTTTTTAACAAAGTAAGCAAATAAACTAAAAACAAAATAACTAACAAAACCAAAATACAGAGTAAAGAAGATGGAACAAAGTAGAAGACAACTTTAATCTTGACCCGCAACTTCGTTCAGTTGTTAGAGAGGCCCTACTTGTCTCTAACTTGCGTAGACTTTTTTGTTTACTCTAGGGCCGTTTGGTTTGCATTAATGGGAATGAGACTATGACTTTCAAAGTCATAGTCGTTGTTTGTTTTGTTTTGTTTTGTGGGCCCGGTAATGAAATGGGTATATCATAGTCATAGATTCATTACACACCAATTTGGTGTCTATGAAATCCATTCCCGTGGACCCCTCTTTTTTTCACTACAAAAATAAAATATCTATACACTTTTTCATACCATATTTTATCAACCAAACATAAACAATCGTAATGATACACTTTTTCATACCCATTATCATACCACCTCATTCCAAATCCGATACCCATTGTCATTCCTGGCAACAAACCAAACGAGCCCTAGCTAGTCTTGTTTAAGAACTCTAGCGAGTGTAAAATTATAAAATATTGCAACTTTGTTTTATTCTTAATTTTCTATAGACTAAATTACACTGTTTGTTCTTCAGCTATTTCAAAATTTTAAGTTTAGTCTCAAGATTGACGAAATTACACTGGTAGCCCTCAACATTTATATTTTGCTTCGCTGAAGAATCAAAACCTTAACGCTCGTTAAAAATCTTGTTAACTGCAAGGGCTTTTTCATTTTTTTTAGCATTTCTTATCCAAACACCTTATAACACCATTGGTCCCTGGCATTTTCAATGATCGAATTCAAAAAATTAACCATTATATTATTGTTTTTTAATTTTTTTTAATTAAAAATAATCTTTTAAATTTCTATAAATTTAGTTCATCATCACATAAACCATCACCATAACAACTCTTCATTTTCTACCCATATCAAATTAATCACACACACAATTTTTATAGATTGTTCTCTTCTACATGCCATCAAGAAAATTAAAGCTGAAGTAATGAAACAAGTTGATGAGGATAGGCATCGTTCGAAAGCGATTATTGACATAACTGTGATCTTTGCAAACGCGAGCAAAACTAAAACAGAGATGATTGAAGCATATAGGAATGCAAAGATATTATGGAAGAAATGCATTCTTTGTTTGAGACCTTTCTAAAAGAAGAAGCTTCAAAGGATTACCATTTTTTATTTTTTTTTTTCTTTGGTAGACAAAATTATCAAGTGAGTGCTAAAATCATTCGGATGAAAATCAAATTGGATGATTGTGTTTCTTTTTTAATTAATGTGATGTCTTTTTTTAATAATGTGTTATGTTATTTTATATTAATGTAATGTGCTTTTAGTGATGCTCATATTGGTGATGTGGGATTATTAGTTCTGATTCTATTAATATATCATCAACTTAAACACAATCCATTTTTTTTTTTTAAGGTGTTGTTAAAAAGTTCAAATCATTATTAAGCCCAAAATGTAATCAGGGTTTTTGTTGTAAACTTGAGATAAAATATGACTATATATTAATAGACCAAATAAATTGCTTGGAAAATAATTCTACAAAAGATTTATAATCATCAGTATCATATATACCTGAAATCCATTCTGGTGTCTACTTTTAACGCAAGTCAAATAGAAATTTCCTTACATTTTTATAAGAAAATTATGTTCATTGAATCATGTTGTTTGATATGGCCAAAAGTTGTCAATATGGTGGTTGCATGAGAAGATAATCAGAAGTTTCTCTTTTATTTTATATTTCCGAAACTAAATTAAACTTATGCTAGTTTTTTATATATTCATCTGATTTGGTTTTTTGCATGACTTTGCTCATGCATGTGATTCTTGAATTTTAAAAGCAATTTTAGGTACGTTTGATACTAAAAATAAAAAAGGAAAATGAATAACAACAAATACGAAGGTCAATTTCAATAGATAAAAAAAAAGGGGCCTGCCCACTATATGTATACATTGTAGTTGTGTCTATATATACTGCAACCGGATACAAATATCCGTGATGAGTGCAAAAAAGACATGAAAATGATAAAACTTGTCAAAAAATTCTAAAATTTAAAAGTTATGAAGGAAGTTGTTTTAATTTTGACTTTTTATAAGTGTTTTTTTTTTTTTTAATTAAACACAAAATTTTAATGAATAAAGTTTTCAACTTGTTATATTTTGATGCAGAATAAAATTATGATACATATACTAAAAAGATGTTGAATGTAAAAACGAATTTTTGATAAACAAAAGGACGATTATAAAATTTTAATGCACAGACGACTTTTCACGATTTTTGCATCAAAACTATACACTTTTGGAGAAAACTTACTTCATAATTATCCACCAACGTCCTCTATTTTGTAAAATTTTCAGAACTACTTAGAAACTTTTTAAATTTTTGATTTTTTTAATGCTTTTAACGAATACTTTTCTTTTTATTTTAACTGTACTCTATTGTATAGAGTTAAGATGATACATATGAAATTATATAGTCAGGCCGGAGTATAAATTTATTTTTGATAGGTTTTTATTCAGTATGTGTATATTACATTTTAGATTCAGTTGATATAGTAATTCGTTACATGTTGTGGCTTTTAAGGCTCAACGAACTATATATTTTGCAACATCAATCTTAACACGACAATGCTTTTACGTTTAAATAAGTCTCTCCTATTGATTAACCAAAGAGTTTTTATTCAAATTGAACTTTTGGAGTTGACTCATATATTTTCTTTCAATATAAGGTTCGACTTATTCAATTGACTAAACCAAGTCATACCATACTTCTAAAAGAGAAAGACGTTTCCAGCATACGTTACCTGACTGCTTGGTATATACACACATGGACGTACTTAGTGGAGACCGGGGAAGGCTACAGCCCTCCCAAAACATTGAAGTTTGACTTGTATTTGCTTAAAGGAAATTAAACTTTGCTCTCCCAAATTAACTAATATATTACTCTGTCCTTTCAATAAATTTATCCAAGTTCCGTCTATGTATACACGCGTAGTTAATTAATCAGATGACTTGAAGGGGTTGTTGAGTAAACATTGTTTGTATGTTGTGTTGTTTTATGACTATATATATACAAGGGTCTTCAAATTTGGAAGCCAAGAATTGCATCGTTCGTACATCCTTAAAAACGCCTTTAACTATTATAATAATAATAATAATAATAATAATAATAATAATAATAATAATTAAAAAAAAAAAAAAAAAAAAAAAAAAAAAAAAAAAAAAACGCACAAAAGAATAAATCCATTGACTTTAAGTAAAAGTCATAATGCGTCATTTGCATTAAGTAATACTTTTTCTTTACGAAAACGTTTTCTTTTATGCCATAAGGCCAAGAAGAAGCTTTTTCCCATCATGTATGCTTTTCTCCTGAATTATTATTATAAGCAAATTAATACAAATAGTTTAAGAAACTAAAAAAACCTATGGAAAATTGATCAAGACTGATAAGATGATATTCAAACTTGATGTCTTTATTTTCATCTTTACTAAACTATCATCTTGAGGTATTGTAGAAATTATCTTCAAAAAATAATTTCTTTTTTGTTGAAAGTAAAAAATCGTTTTGCGTACGAAAGAACGTTCGACCAAATTGTGTGACATATTTCAGCTGTGGACAATTTCAAAACCGCTTTTCAAATGTTGTGGACTTCTCTTTATTTTGTCCAGGTTGCACTGTGGATGAAAGTTGTTCTAGCAAGAGTGCCCCTTGAGATATTTAACTCGATCGTGACACTCGAGTTATATATGCTAAAATAAAAATGTTGTCAACAATTGTCAGCATTATAAAGATGTTAATCCACTCAAGTTAGTATTTGATCCAAGTATTGTTCGTTTGTCAAGAGCACTAAGAGCAGTCCCATTCGTAACGCCCTAACGCCCGTTAGGGGGCTATTAACGCCGTTATCGGCGTTATAACGATGGAAGTGGAGAAGGTTAACGCCGTTGGTCCCTGGCCGTTGCCTTCGTAACGCCCGTTAAGGGGTGGAAATCAAGAAAAAAAAATTCATTTCGCCCCCCCCCCCCCATGATTGAAGTGTGTGTTCTTAAGTGTGTGTAACTGTGTGTGTGTGTACAGGTTGTGTTGATGGTTTATACCGATGGAATAGTAAGTGTGTGTAACTCTGTGTGTGTGTACGAAGAAGAAGAAAGAAGATGAAAAAGTGGTTGTGGCATGTGGGTCAGTTTGTGTTTGTGGACTTTTTTTTTTTTTTTTTTTTTTTTTTTTTTTTTTTAGTTTTGTAATTTTTTTTAATGATATAAAAATATTTTTTGTATATTAATTTAATAAACGAAATATTAATTTACGTTTAATAAATGTAGTGTTTGTTTTAGTTTGGGGGTTGAAATTGAAAATATGAAATATTATTGGTGTTATGGTGTTATTGGGATGTCATGGATGGGAGTGTTTTTTAGGAATGTTAATGTTAAATGTTAAAGCTGATGTGGCGCTGACGTGGACGGTGTTATTGGTGTTATGGTGTTATGGATGGGAGTGCTATAAGTATTATCGAATGTCAACAAATGTCACCACTAAGTGTTATCGAATCTATACCATTGTTGTGGTGGTCTTTTGAGTGGTTTTTAGTGGCATAAAGCTAGTACTTGATAAAAGTGTATCTCACTGAGAGCGACATAGTTTGAGTGGAATTGCATCATGTTGTAGTTTGTGCTAAACAAAAAAAAGATGTTAAGCCCGTTTTAATAAAGAATTAATCTGGAGCCAATAAATAGTCACTAAGCAGTGACAATAAACTTATTAAAAAGTCTTCGCCTCAGGAATTGTACTCGAGTGATGCCACCTAATACTTGCAAAATATTTTGCAAGTGGTGACTTATATAAACTAGAAGAAATGTAATCGAACAAAATCTTGAAAACCCTATCTACTTGAATAAGAAATATTATTATTGATACAAATTGATTGTTAAAATATACCAGCAATAGTTTTTGTGGAATGTCATATACTATCACTAGCAATTATTTTGGTGGTTAATGATTGAAGCATGGTGCACTAAGATATATATAAATATCTTTCTAGAAGAATTAGAGCAATCGATTATTCAAGGGTGTATTTGGTATGAGATTTCGGGAATCAAGTAACGGAATGATCACTGGTTAAGGCAGTTTGGTATTAACTCCTTGGAATCAAATTAGAGTGCTAAGGTATGGTAAGTACTTATTCATCCATCATCTTAGCGCCAACTCATTAGCATACCAATAAGAGCAATAGGTGTGGTGAATAGATAAATCTCCTCATTTGGATCTCACGGGGTGCACATCATTTTAACAAACCCCTTTTTACAACTCTTCCTTATCACAATTAACAACAATTTACTCATTTGGGTACCACCACTACATATTTTATTTATTTTTATTCAATTTATCAAATAACATAAAATTCATTTCATTTAAATTAAAAATACAATACTACATATTAAAAACATACAAAACTTAAAATAACGATATGAAAAAGAAAAAAAATGACACGAAAAAAAATAAAACACATATTAATAATACGAAACTTAAGCATTTTCTTCGTTGAGGTTATGTTTCTTCATGATTTGTGCTTGTTTCCTGCGAATGAGAGCGGCTTTTGCCGGTGCGGTTTGGTCGGGATCAAGCATGAGAAACTTCAACTATTCCATCTTCAAGTACCCCATTTCTTTCTGCCTCCTAGCCTCGTAGGCGGCAATTTAAATTTCGGCTTTGCGCGAATAAGTATCTGATAAATGTCTCGAAAAAGAACTCGTTTGAATCCCCCCGGAGCTCCCATCGGCGCTCGACGTATCCGTCGACTTGGATTTCTTTGAAGCTCGAGCTTTGTAGGCGTCGTCGGGACGAGGACGTTTGTTAGGACCGAAGATATCTTCGAGACATGAAATGTCAATCGGTTCCTCCGCATGCCATTTGGGGTAATTTTTCAAAACATCCCACACGTGAACATATATGAACTTTCTCCCAACAAAGCGTTGTTCAAATTTAGTCTTTGCATTCTCGATATGATCATTGTCATTTTCCCCGCTTCTACGCTGCAAATGTTTGTAGATAGCGTTGAATTTTTTATAATCACCGTTAACCTTTGTCCATTAACCCGTGAGCATATTTTTGGTACGAGCCTCACGGTTAGACTAACTGTTGAACATGACAATAATCTGGTTTCAATGAAATCATCGGAACGGTCATTTCCGGTTGTCTTGGGAATCTTCTATCCAAATTTCTGCTAGCACCTTTTCTTCTTCCTTTATCCAACGCGTAGTCACACACGTCGGTTCCTCCATGTCATTTTCATCGTCCGCGTCCAAATTCATGATATTTTTTATCTTTTGGCAACTTTTTCCTCGCGATTTGGGCGGTTCACGACCTTGTGGTACTTCGAATTGTGACTCTGATGGTTGTGATTCAAAGTGTTGTTGTGGTTGAGAATGAGGAAACTGTGAAGGTTGTGACGGGTTAGAAAACTGTGGTGTCGGAAATCGTTGTTGCAGGTAATTTGCGAATCCTTGAAATACATATTGTTGATTTTGGTAAATTGCCTCGGGATTCAATTGCATACCATATGAAGGAATTAGTGGCGAGGAGGAGTTAGAGTTTTGTAACGATGGGGTAGACAAGTTTGAAGAACTCTCGTATTGTTGTTGGTTTGAGGTGAGAAGATTTGTAAAATATCTGTCTCGTTTGGATTTTGAGACATTTTTTTTTGTATGTTGAGATATAAAGAGTAAGGGTAGTTTTTGGTTTAGAATTATGTAAGGAAAATAGTGTGTAAATGTTATGGTATTTATAGTGTTTAAATGAACTGGTTTAAGTTTTTTTTTGAAAAAAGAAAGAAAAAAGAAACGGTAATATTACCGTTTGAATTAAAAATTAGGACCCACCCAAACGTTCCTTTATCAGTGGTTTGCTTCGCCGTCTAGGCGAGGAGGTGTGAAATGGAGAATGGTGGCGAGCCAAGGCGGTATGGCGGCGAATGGTGGCGAGCATGCCAGGTCAAAGTGACGAGGAGGTGAGTAGACCATACCATCCGCTCTAACACACCAACAGCTAAAACCCACTCCCTAGAAAAAATTCAAAAAACATGTTATTGGTACAAACACATTAATTTTTTTTTCATTTTATTATTTTATACAAACACATTTTAAATTAAAACTCAAATACGATATATTAAAAATACGATACGATTACAAATATGATATGGATACGACAAATACATAAACACTACGATACTAAAAATCCACAAAAACTAAAAAGTACGATAAAAAATTACTCCCTCCGTCCCAAAATTATAGTCCTCTTTTGACTTTTTCAGTCTTTTTATTACAACTTTGACCTTGAGTATTTTTGTTTGTGTTATATATTACTTGATGCAATATGTATGAATTGATTGGGTTTTTAAATGTATTTTCATTAGTATAATTTTTATCAATTATTGTATAACAAAAATAAAAATATTTAAAGTCAAAGTTGAATAGGAAAGACCGAAAAAGTCAAACGGGGACTATAATTTTGGGACGGATGTAGTATTAAAAATACGATATAACACGACAAATATTAAAAACTATGATACGGAGAATATTAAAAGCTACGATATGACGAATAATAAAAACTATGACACGAAAAATACTAATTTGAGCGCGAGCTCGTGCCAATGTGTCGCGCTATCGTCTTTGATTCTTTCGATATTGGTTGCATCTTCCGGCTTCATCCCCTCGGTGCTAAAATTAAGAAACTTCAATTATTCGAATTCCTTTTGAATTTCGATATAATCATATTTTTTGCCCGTTCTTGTCGCAACTCCTTTTGGGCCATTTCCTTGAAATCTTCTTTACTAAACGAAGAACCTGCCGAACGCGTAGAGTCTGATTTTTACTCTTAGAAGGCCTTGGCTTTCTGGAGGATGTGGGATTGTATCATCTTGTAATAGCTCGTTGTTATTGAACGTCCTCGGGTGTACGAATGCATCTTTCGGGTTGAACGGCTTTGGCACCACGCCATTTGTGGTGATCTTCCAAGATATCCCATGCTTCATAGTGGACAAATGCGAACCCTCTCATTTCTTTAAATATTTTGTAACAACGAGATAGCTACTTCGAATCGTTTTCACCACTCACCCGTTCATTTTCGTCAACAATTCCGGCGAACATGGTGCAATCCTTTGTCAACATCGTCCACTTTTCCGTGATCATATCCATGGTACGTTCGGTGGTTGAAATACAATTGAATTCATTATAAACTTGTGTCTAAAATGATTTTGAATTTCGATTAATACTGAGTCTTGGGTCTTCGGATATAACGAGTATAATTGATTTGACAAAAAGAGGCATGGAAGAGTGATACCACACCGTTGAGTACATCGCCCTTAAAGCATTTGCAATGGTTATCAAACACTTACCCATCGTTGTTGTTCATAAGCACCAAATTACCATACATTCCCATTACTTAAACATTATTATCTCACAATTGTTAATATTTACCACTAATTATTTCTCTTTGAGAAAAAAAGACGGCGAATAAGATAGAAGCTTTGTATTTTGCTCGCGTTAGAAGCACAAGTCCTTTGACCACGACCCGACCACTAAACCACTGTAATGGAAAAAAATTGCACCCTTGAGCCCCCCACCACAAATTACGCTCACAATTTCATGTGCTTTAAGCATATGCAACTGGTTTTAGTGAGCTCTTGGTAACCTTCCACGTTCTTGTAGACTTGTAGTCAGTTACCATTGTAGATCTCTCATGTTTTTTAGCGTTAGTTTTAGGGTCTTGATAATCAAAATTTGCATGGATAAATTTTTGAATCGTGTTATTACAATCATAATACAATATTTTGACCCTATTTGATGCCTCAGATTACACGAAATTCATATTGGTATAAGACAATAACACACTCTAATTTTAGGCACAAGAAAAAGAGCAGACATAGAGAGTTTGTTATATTTGTTATTGATATGTTTTACATTCAAAATGAAAGACCTAGATGTGTTTATATAATAAACATCATGGTGGTTGCAGAGAAAAGTTGTGACTCTTGGTCAAAAGTTACACCTATTCATGAATTGTCATACCCCTTTAATAAATAACCATCATATGTAGTGTTATAAATCATAATAAATTATACGAGTATGCACTTCGTACCACCTAACCCATATTATATTTAATTTAAAATTTCTTTGGTCTTCCAGTAAATCACAGATACATAAAATAAAATCATCAACAATGTTCATTTGTAGTTTGGACCACAATAAACTAAGGTGATTGTTTTTCTACCAAAGAGTAGTTGCAGTAGTTGTCACGGGGTAAAGTGAAAAGTTAACACATAAAAAGAGTTAGTATAGTTTTTTTTGAAGATCAAAAGTTCTATTAAAACATCCAAATTGTCAAAGGTATACAAACATCAACAACTAGCAAGAAAGAGGCTAAAAATGCTTGAAAGGAACGTAAAAAGAAAAAATTTACACCAAAATAAACAAGTCAAGTGCCAATAATAGCCAAGAAAGACCGCATCAAATACAAAAGAAGCCATTTTTATACTTAAATTTTTTAACCTCGTGGATTAATGGACAAAAAGGTCAGAAACCATGGTTACCAAAAAAAAAGGGCCAAGACTTCCATTCTACATTAATCTCTAAATTTCGATATCGTAATCCAAAGTAAAGAGCATGATTGAATTGTAACACTCGAACTTTAAGTTTTTGCTATAACTATTTGAAAGTGCACATGAGGCTTTAGAAAGTAATTATAGTAAGTATTTAACAGTAAAAAGACCAATAACACAAATATTTAATGAAAAATGACCTCCAACGTAATGGCCTTAATGATAGAGACTAACGGTGCAAAGTAGATTTAAGGGGCGGAATTACAAGAATCCCTTATGAGCTTATAACTCTTAATATTCAGAGATTAGGACTCTTTATCCCACACTTAGCAAGGGACGTGTATTGTCATAGAGATTAGGAAGGAAATTGATTTATTTGTCACACCCCCAAATTACCTGTTTTACAGCGGAATGGAATACCTTGGGGAGGACTGTCATAGCATCAAAGTTACAGTTATATCGAACGACCTAAAGTGTCGTTTTGAAAATATCGTTTGATTCATTAAAATAATCAGAGTTTACAAAGATTAGGTCCCAAAAGATTTCCAATATATCAAAACGAGTTTGTTACAATCAAACGATAGTTAAGTGCATAAAATATAAGTGAGACGCGTCGACACCGCGACTCTATGATAAATCCACATGCATGCCATGAAGTGAATGCCTTAGATACCTGAGATAAAACATGCTAAAAGTGTCAACACAAAGGTTGAGTGAGTTCATAGAGTTTGGTTAACAAGTAAAGCTTTTAAAGAATGTTCATGCACCAAAGGAAAAGTTTTTGGTCATATAGAATAGTCCACAAAGCAAAGGCATTGCAAATCCACTTAGTTCCAAGTTCCGCCCATACAAAACTTGCAACCTGTGTGTTCACAACCCACTGCCAAAAGTAGTATGTCTAGAAGTCAAGTGCACGTTATCATAATTGTTCACAAAGCAAAGGCATTGTAAATCCACTCAGTTCCAAGTTCCGCCCATACAAAACTTGCAACATGTGTGTTCACAACCCACTGCCAAAATATGTATAATAATTCAGGGATGCTCCGAACATGGAAGACTTTGCACTGCTCCAACAAGGGAGACTCCTTTGTCACTCGACCACCTAGGCGAGAATTATTGAGAACGCTCCACCAATAAGGCGAGACTTTGCACACTCCACCGATAAGGCGAGAATTATTGAGAACGCTCCACCAATAAGGCGAGACTTTGCACACTCCACCGATAAGGCGAGATTTATTGAGAACGCTCCACCAATAAGGCGAGACTTTGCACACTCCACCGATAAGGCGAGATTTATTGAGAACGCTCCACCAATAAGGCGAGAATTTGCACACTCCACCGATAAGGCGAGATTTATTGAGAACGCTCCACCAATAAGGCGAGACTTTATAGTGATGCTCCGATCATGGGAGACTTTAGGTCAAGGTCATAACACGTACGGTTCAATAAGTTCAAACAAGTCATAAGTTTGTATTTAAGTTCAAGAGTTCCGATCAAAAGTTCGTAGATAAGTTCAAAGATTTAAGTCGAGTTCAAAAGTTCAAAATAGTCAAAGAGCTCGAATAATATCAAAAGGTTCAAGATAGTCGAAGCGTTCAAAGTCACGTCAAACAAGTTTAAAATATATAAAAAGGTTCTTGTACAAGTTAAAAGAGTTTAACTATATGTCAAAAGGTTCATATCAAGTCCAAAGTGTTCACTTATATGTTAAAGGGTCCGAATCAATTTAAAAGAGCTCAAATATACATGTCGAAGGGTTCAAAATCAAGGAAAGTGTTTCAACTAATAGCGTTCATAACATAGTGATCAATTTAGTTCGGCCATAATCTACTTACGCGCACATAGAGTGAAACAAAAGATATTTAAGTTCATATAAATGTAAAGTAAAAGCAAGTAGTTGAGCATGTATCTCCCCCGAAGAGTTTATAAAACAATTAAACGAGTAAAAGTGGGGCTACGAACTCACCTGTTGCAATAGTTATGATGACAAAGTGGATGCACAGAAATGAGACGCAACTCTCTAACCGCGACCTATTATGAATGATATGATCTAATATAAGTCATGAAACAATGTCGTGCATGCAAACTCATATGATATCCATACCACTTGTACATTTGAAAATAATGTTTATCGTCGAAATATATGTTTATGACCTCTTGTCAAGTTACAAAATACTTTACCAGTATTTACGTCGAAATGATATCCTACGATAATCATTTAGTGATTTATTAAGAAATTATAGTTTTTCGTCGCAAAATAATATAATTTGACAACTTATGAAAGTGACTAAATGGCCTTGAAAAGCTAGTCGTAAAATGATGCACATTGAGTGTTAGGAAACAAATTCAACGGTTTTGGAAAGCTTGTATCATTATCTCAAGGTTTTAGCATTTAAGTTTTTATCGTAGAGGTCTCGATCATGGAGAAAAACATAGGTGAAGTATGGTACTTGTATCCAAAATATTGTTTAAGGGTGGTTTTCGGCAAAGTTTAAGTGACCGTATTTTATATATTACAACTCCGCTTGACGAACGGTTGGACATTTTGAAAAATAGGCTAGGCGAACTTACTTTGACTAGAAGACATCATTTTGTAAAAAGTACTACATCCATGTTAAAAACGACCCTTAACATGGTCCTTCGTGGCCGTAATATTTGTCTAATAGAAATATACTAGTTTTGCTTATATAATATAGTTACGGCAACTTTATTTAAACGCGTGTAATTTAATCGTTACAAGTCCGTTTTCTACGTTTTATATGTCCTTAGCTTCGTATTAAAGTATACTAATATATTTTTGATAAGTCGACACATTTAATAACGCTTAAGACCCATTTTTGACTCGTAAAAAGTTAAAACAATATGCTGAATTTGGTCTTCGTGGCCGTAGATATTTGTCTAATAGAAATATACTATTTTGCTTATATAATATAGTTACGGCAACTTTATTTAAACGCGTGTAATTTAATCGTTACAAGTCCGTTTTCTACGTTTTATATGTCCTTAGCTTCGTATTAAAGTATACTAATATATTTTTGATAAGTCGACACATTTAATAACGCTTAAGACCCATTTTTGACTCGTAAAAAGTTAAAACAATATGCTGAATTTTCTGAATTTTATAGTTTTCGTCGTCAACCTTGAAAATATCATAACTTCTTCGTTATAACTCCGTTTTAACCCATTCAAGCGGCCACGTTTTCGTTTTAAAGTATATTTTCTAAATATCTAGTCCAAAATTTTTTACTCACTGTCGAAAATTCCAGATTTCAAAAATATGGACAGACCCTTAAGTAAACTTGTCGAAATGAGTTTTTCTCGCGCCAAACCTATTCCAACCAATTCAAAACAACTCCGAAGCTATTCTAATCCTACCATACACCTTCTTAGGGTGTCATGGGTTCCTAGATATCACCAAAAGTGATATGTTTCAAGGAGTAATTATATGATGAAATATATATATATATATATATATATATATATATATATATATATATATATATATATATATAACACTTAAAAACATTAAAAAGTGGTATAAACATCAATATGACTTGCATGCTTTTCTTAAATATGATGAAATGAACACAAAATAATTATGAAAGATGAACATGAATATGAGATGCTTACTAGTAACTTGATGAGGTGAAGTGAACAAAGGTTAATCCTAAACACCCTAGGTTTTTATTTCAAAACCTTAACTAAGAGTGTAACTAGGTTGATATAAACTTGACTAGAAAATTTTTGGGGAACTCCTTCTTGTTTCTATGGTGTGGCCGGTCATGTGGAGAAGAGAGAAGAAGGATACTTTGATTTTTTTTTTGCACCTTGTAACTTAAGTTGTATGTGTTAAATGAAAATATAATATGATTTAAGTATAAGATATTTAGCAAATTTGAAGGTGAGTCATTCCTCTTGTCGACACAAGGGTGTCCCCATTAGCTAGGATATTTTTTTTATTTAGGTAATTAGATGTAGAGAAATTGTGTAATTATTTAGGGATAGTTAGTAACTTGTGTAAATATTTGAGCATTTAGGGTAGCGTTAACTAAAAATAAATTTTAACGGGTCAAAATAAAATATATTGAAGTCATAAAAATTATAAAAATACATTTCTTGCAAAATTTGAGTGAAATAATAATTATCGTGTAGTATTTACGAAAACCGTCGTAATTATATAAATATAACCATTTATATACAAAATAAATTTAAAACACCGGGTAAACTCATAATATTATTTTTATAATCTTAATATGAGTATAAAAATATATCGGGATAATTTTTGGGAAGTGTCGGATCAATTGTTCAAAATAAAAGGTCGTACGATAGCGTTTATTTAATAAGAAAAAAAATATACGTTAATGAAATGTAAATTTTTCTCCGGGAATGAATAGTAAAATTTGAAAAATGACCGGAAATTGAGAATTGTGACATTCTTCCCATGTCAGAGGAATCACGTCCTCGTGATTCAATTAATGATAACTATAGTCCGATCCTCGACAAGGGTTCTAAAAATTCATGCTCGTGTATAGTCTAAATGATCATGTTAATGCTCATGCATATATCGTGACTATATCCCATTCTAAAGACATGCTCTCTTATGGTTAGGTTTGATGAGGCAAGCTTTCCCATTCCCGAGCAAAACCCTCAAAAGATTTTTAGGTAACAGATTTTTACTTAATCCCACAACTCATCAAACAAGAACTGTCATACGATTAGGCTAAATCGGTTTAGGTAACAACTTGTTTCTAGCTTGATCTTTGCAACTCATCAAACAAGAACTGTCACTCGGATCAAACTGGAAACAAGTGGTTTGAAGAAAATCTTTTGGGAATTTGGCTCGATTACGGAATTGCTTACACATATGAGACTACTACTCCCTTCATTGCATGATTCTTCCTAAATTAGACATAGGTGATCAGGCTATGTATAATTTAGGAGTAACTATGCAATGCTTGGACTAATCGACTCATATGATGTTTGGTGTTGAGTCATGAACCCGCATGTATAATGGGTATGCACTTATAATGATATGATGAGATGCTATGATGATGTAGTTATAGTCTAGGGTCAATGATGCAACCTAGTTCTCTATAACCGATGCTCTGATACCAATCTGTCACACCCCCAAATTACCTGTTTTACAGCAGAATGGAATACCTTGGGGAGGACTGTCATAGCATCAAAGTTACAGTTATATCGAACGACCTAAAGTGTCGTTTTGAAAATATCGTTTGATTCATTAAAATAATCAGAGTTTACAAAGATTAGGTCCCAAAAGATTTCCAATATATCAAAACGAGTTTGTTACAATCAAACGATAGTTAAGTGCATAAAATATAGGTGAGACGCGTCGACACCGCGACTCTATGATAAATCCACATGCATGCCATGAAGTGGATGCCTTAGATACCTGAGATAAAACATGCTAAAAGTGTCAACACAAAGGTTGAGTGAGTTCATAGAGTTTGGTTAACAAGTAAAGCTTTTAAAGAATGTTCATGCACCAAAGGAAAAGTTTTTGGTCATATAGAATAGTCCACAAAGCAAAGGCATTGCAAATCCACTCAGTTCCAAGTTTCGCCCATACAAAACTTGCAACCTGTGTGTTCACAACCCACTGCCAAAAGTAGTATGTCTAGAAGTCAAGTGCACGTTATCATAATTGTTCACAAAGCAAAGGCATTGTAAATCCACTCAGTTCCAAGTTCCGCCCATACAAAACTTGCAACCTGTGTGTTCACAACCCACTGCCAAAATATGTATAATAATTCAGGGATGCTCCGAACATGGGAGACTTTGCACTGCTCCAACAAGGGAGACTCCTTTGTCACTCGACCACCTAGGCGAGAATTATTCAGAACGCTCCACCAATAAGGCGAGACTTTGCACACTCCACCGATAATGCGAGAATTATTGAGAACGCTCCACCAATAAGGCGAGACTTTGCACACTCCACCGATAAGGCGAGATTTATTGAGAACGCTCCACCAATAAGGCGAGACTTTGCACACTCTACCGATAAGGCGAGATTTATTGAGAACGCTCCACCAATAAGGCGAGACTTTGCACACTCCACCGATAAGGCGAGATTTATTGAGAACGCTCCACCAATAAGGCGAGACTTTGCACACTCCACCGATAAGGCGAGATTTATTAATAACGCTCCACCAATAAGGTGAGACTTTATAGTGATGCTCCGATCATGGGAGACTTTAAGTCAAGGTCATAACACGTACGGTTCAATAAGTTCAAACAAGTCATAAGTTTGTATTTAAGTTCAAGAGTTCCGATCAAAAGTTCGTAGATAAGTTCAAAGATTTAAGTCGAGTTCAAAAGTTCAAAACAGTCAAAGAGCTCGAATAATATCAAAAGGTTCAAGATAGTCGAAGCGTTCAAAATCACGTCAAACAAGTTTAAAATATATAAAAAGGGTCCTTGTACAAGTTAAAAGAGTTTAACTATATGTCAAAAGGTTCATATCAAGTCCAAAGTGTTCACTTATATGTTAAAGGGTCCGAATCAATTTAAAAGAGCTCAAATATACATGTCGAAGGGTTCAAAATCAAGGAAAGTGTTTCAACTAATAGTGTTCATAACATAGTGATCAATTTAGTTCGGCCATAATCTACTTACGCGCACATAGAGTGAAACAAAAGATATTTAAGTTCATATAAATGTAAAGTAAAAGCAAGTAGTTGAGCATGTATCTCCCCCGAAGAGTTTATAAAACAATTAAACGAGTAAAAGTGGGGCTACGAACTCACCTGTTGCAATAGTTATGATGACAAAGTGGATGCACAGAAATGAGACGCAACTCTCTAACCGTGACCTATTATGAATGATATGATCTAATATAAGTCACGAAACAATGTCGTGCATGCAAACTCATATGATATCCATACCACTTGTACATTTGAAAATAATGTTTATCGTCGAAATATATGTTTATGACCTCTTGTCAAGTTACAAAATACTTTACCAGTATTTACGTCGAAATGATATCCTACGATAATCATTTAGTGATTTATTAAGAAATTATAGTTTTTCGTCGCAAAATAATATAATTTGACAACTTATGAAAGTGACTAAATGGCCTTGAAAAGCTAGTCGTAAAATGATGCACATTGAGTGTTAGGAAACAAACTCAACGGTTTTGGAAAGCTTGTATCATTATCTCAAAGTTTTAGCATTTAAGTTTTTATCGTAGAGGTCTCGATCATGGAGAAAAACATAGGTGAAGTATGATACTTGTATCCAAAATATTGTTTAAGGGTGGTTTTCGACAAAGTTTAAGTGACCGTATTTTATTCATTACAACTCCGCTTGACGAACGGTTGGACATTTTGGAAAATAGGCTAGGCGAACTTACTTTTACTAGAAGACATCATATTGTAAAAAGTACTACATCCATGTTAAAAACGACCCTTA
Organism: Chrysanthemum seticuspe; assembly: GCA_019973895.1. Taxonomy (NCBI): domain Eukaryota; kingdom Viridiplantae; phylum Streptophyta; class Magnoliopsida; order Asterales; family Asteraceae; genus Chrysanthemum; species Chrysanthemum seticuspe. Next base: position 142,021,597 of record BPTQ01000007.1, on the reverse strand, counting down.
ACATGGTCCTTCGTGGCCGTAATATTTGTCTAATAGAAATATACTAGTTTTGCTTATATAATATAGTTACGGCAACTTTATTTAAACGCGTGTAATTTAATCGTTACAAGTCCGTTTTCTACGTTTTATATGTCCTTAGCTTCGTATTAAAGTATACTAATATATTTTTGATAAGTCGACACATTTAATAACGCTTAAGACCCATTTTTGACTCGTAAAAAGTTAAAACAATATGCTGAATTTTCTGAATTTTGTAGTTTTCGTCGTCAAACTTGAAAATATCATAACTTCTTCGTTATAACTCCATTTTAACCCATTCAAGCGGCCACGTTTTCGTTTTAAAGTATAGTTTCTAAATATCTAGTCCAAAAAGTTTTACTCACTGTCGAAAATTCCAGATTTCAAAAATATGGACAGACCCTTAAGTAAACTTGTCGAAATGAGTTTTTCTCGCGCCAAACCTATTCCAACCAATTCAAAACAACTCCGAAGCTATTCTAATCCTACCATACACCTTCTTAGGGTGTCATGGGTTCCTAGACATCACCAAAAGTAATATGTTTCAAGGAGTAATTATAGGATGAAATATATATATATATATATATATATATATATATATATATATATATATATATATATATATATATATATATATATATATATAACACTTAAAAACATTAAAAAATGGTATAAACATCAATATGACTTGCATGCTTTTCTTAAATATGATGAAATGAATACAAAATAATTATGAAAGATGAACATGAATATGAGATGCTTACTAGTAACTTGATGAGGTGAAGTGAACAAAGGTTAATCCTAAACACCCTAGGTTTTTATTTCAAAACCTTAACTAAGAGTGTAACTAGGTTGATATAAACTTGACTAGAAATTTTTTGGTGAACTCCTTCTTGTTTCTATGGTGTGGCCGGTCATGTGGAGAAGAGAGAAGAAGGATACTTTGATTTTTTTTTACACCTTGTAACTTAAGTTGTATGTGTTAAATGAAAATATAATATGATTTAAGTATAAGATATTTAGCAAATTTGAAGGTGAGTCATTCCCCTTGTCAACACAAGGGTGTCCCCATTAGCTAGGATATTTTTTTTTATTTAGGTAATTAGATGTAGAGAAATTGTGTATATATTTAGGGATAGTTAGTAACTTGTGTAAATATTTGAGCATTTAGGGTAGCGTTAACTAAAAATAAATTTTAACGGGTCAAAATAAAATATATTGAAGTCATAAAAATTATAAAAATACATTTCTTGCAAAATTTGAGTGAAATAATAATTATCGTGTAGTATTTACGAAAACCGTCGTAATTATATAAATATAACCATTTATATACAAAATAAATTTAAAACACCGGGTAAACTCATAATATTTTTTTTTATAATCTTAATATGAGTATAAAAATATATCGGGATAATTTTTGGGAAGTGTCGGATCAATTGTTCAAAGTAAAAGATCGTACGATAGCGTTTATTTAATAAGAAAAAAAAATATACGTTAATGAAATGTAAATTTTTCTCCGGGAATGAATAGTAAAATTTGAAAAATGACCGGAAATTGAGAATTGTGACATTATTCCTTCATTATACAAGAAAATTACAGGAGGAAGTCTAGAAGAATGCTTCAGGAATTTGTGATTAACCTAATAAGAGTAAAATTCTAACCAATTGTTATTAATCCTCCATTCAAGTTAAGTTCATGCGTTAGTTAGTTTTCGGGATTATTAGTTTATAAATGAATTTGGGGTTTAAAAAAATAAGAACCCTTATGATGACTTAGAACATGTTATGGTGTTTTTATGATTAGTAGATAAAGATTTGTGTATAGGAATTTGATAAGAACCATTTTAGTAGAAAGTATGTCATGTTAAATTAGTAGAGGTTATGATGAAAATAATGAATTTGTGATGTCAATGACTAGTTCATGATGTCTAAAGGAGTGATTTTATAAGTTAATCCAAACATCTCTTAATCGAGTGTGGTTCATGAATTTTTAGTGGGTTTGATGTTAAAATAACTCCTAATCAGGTTAATGAACTTAATTTTGAGTACCTAATGTGTTGATAATGATTTGGGTTGAATTAGAAGTGTTTTGGGTTGATTACTCGATTTTTATGAAAAGAAAAAGTGCAACCCGTATATCACGGGTGCAGATTTTATGCAGTTTTGTAAAATTTGTATAAAATCAACCGTAGCTCCGATTTAGGCTTGTCATAATTCGTTGGAAAGGTATAAGATTCTATTTACATATGAATATGGTCTCATGAGTTGGTTCAAGGCATAAGGTTGTCATAATGGGTAATTAGTAACCTAGGTCAGATTGGTTGTTAACCGTGAATCATGAATTATGTTCTAATGAAGTGATAACTTAACTGATTTATAGTTTATAGTTATGCCATGGGTGCCTAAGCGATGCACTATTTGTTAAGTTACGGGTGCCTAGGCGATGCACCATTAGCCATATTAGTGTGGCTAAGCGATGCACCATTAGTCATGTTAGTGTGCCTAAGAGATGCAGAAAGCGAAAACTTACATCATGTGAAATGTTCATATGAGATTTATTAAAGATCTCTCATATGGAGCATGTAAAACATTCTCACATGTTGGCACATATGATTTAGTTATGTTGCCTTATTAGTAGTCATGACCCGGATAACATTCGTGCAAGAGTGTAAAGGCTACATATGATTACTCGTAGCCTAAGGAATTTGGTGCAAGTAGCAAGGCGATTAGATATCGGAATATTAATAACAAGACGATTAGACAACAAATTTAGTAGCAAGTCGATTATATAGCACACCGATAATAGCAAGACGATTAGATATCAAAATTTTAGTAGCAAAATGATAGTGAGGTGATTAGATATCACAATCAAAGTAGTACTCCAAAGTAGAAATTAGACAACATAGTAGTAGTAGCACCTCATATTAGTTGAATTATGATCCTAGCAAGTTATGACCCATGTAGAAATTGGTGGATTTAGTAGCAAGATAGAAATTATCTTATAATACTAAGGTGTCATTTGTTTTTTCAGAGCTTTTACCTCTTCATCTGCAAATCATGTCTGCAGAAGAAGAGGCACATTTAAGCACTTCATCTGCAAAAAGAATACCGTTTGTTTTTTGTGCTATTGAAGTACTTCTTCCATTTTTTTTTTTTGAAAGAAGTGGAAAAAAGAAGTGATTGAAAGAAGTGGAAAAAAGAGGAAATTTATGTCTGCATAGTAGAAGAGGAAAGAAGTGATTTTACCCTCTTATGTCTGAAAAAAAACAAACGGTCTTCAAGTAAATTGTCTGCGCGCCTGCAGACATAAGAGGAAAAAAGAGCTTTTTTGAAAAAACAAACAAGGCCTAAGTCTAAATGACTTACGGTGTTCAATGATGTTTTTATGTAGATATGTGAAGTAGGAATTAGTGTCAACATATTGATTTTTATCTGATTAATTTGTATGTTGATCACTTTTTTACCAATCTAATTAATAAAACTGACTATACTAAATAATTAAACGGCTAATCCTCGCATAATGTTTAAGTTTAAGCGTCAATTAATCGATTACGTAAACCGATTTTGACAACAATGATTGAGATGGCATCAAGGATAGAAAATAGTTCCATTCCAATACCACTATAGTCGTCTTGGAAAGCTCCTAATATTCCCTCGTAACATTTCACATAGAAAAAGTATATTTGGACACTTTAATCGTATTTTAATCACGAGTAGACACCACTCACATTTTGTCTTCATCCAATAACAACTCAAATCCCCAAAACAAAGTCAAACCCATCTCAATCACCTTTGACCCACTCCACTCCACCCCTCCCCCTTTTAATATAACCCCAACTCCCCCCATTCCCACTCCAACCTCTCAACCATTTTTCTTTCTCCAACAAAAGAAAAAAAATGGCCGTCGATTACATCACTTCTCAAACAACACCCGTCAAACGCACCGGCCACGCGCGTTTCCGACGCGCTCCATCAGATTCTAATGGTCCTTCAACTTCTACACAATCTGCTCCGGTTAAGTTACAGTCAACGGAACAGTCAACGTCTTATACGACGTCGTCTTCTACGTCTTCTAGGTCAACCAACTCGTCTTCGTTTTTGTTGTCTCCTGGTGAAGAAGAAAGTGTTTCCAATGGAAAAAGGTTTAGTTTTCTGGGTGTTGTATCTCCGGTACCGACGTTTTCAGCTCGGAAGCCGCCGTTGCCGTCGTCCCATCGGAAAAGATGCGCCGTTGACCGGCCTACTAGATCTGAGAATAACTCTGGCTGTCATTGCTGTAAAAGAAGGTACGGCGCATTTTAGCATGTTACGCAGTCATTTCACTATCATACGCCTCTCAACCTAAAAAAAAGTATAATCGAATAATGTTTTTAGGCTTACGGCGCATTTTAGCAAAACATGTGCTGTTTCCGCTATCTTACGCGTGTGATTAATTGTATTTTTTTGTTTATTTGTATAGAAAAACAACATCAAAGCGTGAAACAAGAAGAGTTCCGATAACTGGATCTAATACTATTCCAGCAGATGATTACACGTGGAAGAAATACGGTGAAAAAAGAAGGGAAGGCTCACCCTATCCTAGGTAATTATTTTATATTGTTAAACAGAAACAGTGCCTCTTATATATCGAAATATTTATAAAACTGGTAAACTATATATAGATGTATAGATTCTGATCTTATTGTTTATAAAATGTGTGCAGCGTTTATTACAAGTGTAATACTGGAAAAGGATGTCCGGCGAGGAAGCGCGTGGAAATCACTCTAGATGACCCAAAGATGCTTTTGGTAACCTACGCTGGAGAACACGTGCATGGTCACGCGCCGGTTCTGTCAGTACAGCTTTGACTGGGTAGTCAAAGTGAATAATTATTAGGTGACCGGTGTGGGCCCGACCCATTTGGTGCAATTTTCTAGAGTCAATTACAGTAGGCCATGAAGATGACTTTTTAATCTTTTGTTTATTTCTTTTTTGTTGTTTTGCATGGTAGTGGTGATTTGTAAATTATTAAATAGTTAGAAAAGAGATCCACTCAAATATGAATGCCATGTCGACATGTTGAAATTATATATTCTTTGTCGTGAATGTTGGGCCAAGTGTTTTATTCCAGGGTATCCAAAGTCAAATTTGACAAATAAAAAATGATAAGATGCCGAGTTGTATTCAAGACCATTTGTGTGTTTATCTAATTAGTTCTAGATCACTCTCCACGCGGAGAGTTTTGACATAAGACGTGTTAGTTGGGTTCGTTATAGTTTGAAGTACTTGTTTTGCTTATTTGCTAAATAAATTACAAACTACAATAATAATAATAAATGTTATTTTTCAAAAACAAATATTAAAATGATATCATATCAATATTAGTGGTCTAATCTCATTAAGTACATGTTTGGATCAAGCCTATCTACACAAGGTTTGCGATTGGTCCATGACAAAAAAAACATAAACCTAGGTCGAGCTAGATATGGTAACATCTCTCATGCCGCATAGAATTTGCGCATGAAACAATTGTCCCCAACTGTCAATAACAGTTAAGATGTATGAATGTGACATACAATAGCAGGAGACGCACAACCAACATTACAAAAAGCAAAACACTCTCCTATACAAGCTAAGGAGGGAAGGCCACACAACCGTTGTCCTCTTTGTCTACTCTTCAAATGATCAACACTTGGCTTTCTCACAACCGTTGATCATCTCTCAAAGATTTAACTTTAAACCTTACTTGTATCTCTATAGAATGTCTCACACACAATTTCACAAGTTTTCACACACTTGGCCAAATATTGTCTCACACTGTAACACCTCTAAATATGGCACAACGAAAGTACACAAGTCACGGGTGCTACTAAATTGGTACCACAAATAGAAGAACATATTTTCTTTAAGAAATTTCATTTATGAAAGAAAACAATGTTTACATCAGTGTTTAGTGCGGAAATAAAGGCCCATAATAAAGCGGTCTCAAATAATATTATTAAAGAAATCTATGATCATGCCATTTCCTTGCGCCTCCAAAGTTTAACTGTCCCCTTAAAACCTGAAAATACATGCTAAAGAGTGTCAACACGAGGTTGGTGAGTTCATAGGTTTAAATTTGCAAAAGCTGTGTGGACCACAAGATTTAATGTTCGTTTGACCAGGTCATTCGGTCATGTTACCAGTTCATTCGGTTATGTGACCAGTTCATTCGGTCATGTATGTACATAGCAGATGTGACCTATTCATTCGGTCATGTTACTAGTTCGCTCGGTTATGTAGGCATAATAGTTTCAAGTACTTGTCCATATGTAAAAGCAAGCAATACCTTTAATACTTGTGTTCATTAGAAAGTAATCAAGCATATGGCAGGTAAACACATAATTCATTCGAATAACCAAATCAATTCATACAACACAACTTGAGTAAACGATTTACTTTTTCAGATAAAATGAGCATTGATTTTAAGTAAAAACGAGCATGTACTCTCCCCCCAAAACAGTTATGATGTAGGTTACTAAATAACATAAACACATATGGGATTTGTGGTTTGGCTGTCCACTTTAGAGAGAGATGGGAGACTTCTTAGAGAGTGAAAGTTAGTTGGTTGAGATTTAACCAAATGAAGTTCCAACCCTCTCCCTTGGTGGGAAGAGAGTATTTATACTTACACATAAACGCCCCTACGGGCTGTAGAGCGGGCTGACAGTGGGTAAAGACCCGACCCGACTTCACGGTGATACTTGAACTAACTGTTCTACGTATAAGACTATGAACTAACTTGTGCTAACTAACAGTCAGGGTGACCGAGTCTTTCATATGGATTTTCTAAATCCTAACAATCTCCCCCTAAGGAGATCACCCTCGAAATTACACTTTGAATTCTAGTACTCTATTACATGAGTTTAATCTTCTAGCTCGTAGTCTTTGATTCTTCAAATTCTACAATCTTTGTACTTCCATTAGTGATCTTTGAATGTTCCTTGACTTGGTGATCTTTGAGCTTTCTTCGAGGTCATCAGCCACTAAATCTCCATCTCATCCTACGTTGTATCGCCTCCATGTGATGTTGTGACTTTTGGACCGACATGCTCAAACTTTTCTGGATCATGATATTTTGCCTCAGAGTAGCGAAAGCATTGTTGTATGTCTTTTGAGTATCATGATTTGTTTGATTGGGAGTGTGTAGTGTGAGCATGTGGTTATGAATTGATGTCACATTTGCCATCAGCTGCAACCGTCGGGTGTTCCTGCACACAACAGTTAGAAATAAACACACGAAAGTGTCTTTGTTCACTTTTGTTGAATAGGGTTGCAAGAACCACGGTTCCCCGTTGATCAGTATAAATACTGCTTGTGATCAGGTAGAATTCCGAAGAATCTCCTTGACAGGGTTTCACAGCTTGAGCTAGCCGTTCTCAGACCGGAGCGTCTCAAAGTAGAAAACACGGAGTGAGTGAACCAGCGAATTGAAATTTACTGATTGATAAGTAATTGATTTGAAAAATAATCGCGTATTGATTAATAAAGAGTTTTTGCAATACGACGAAATTTTTATGACCAAAATCAAGTTTCACAGATACTTTTGTTTGAAAAATTTATGCGTAGTCGATGTGCTAGAAAACAATTGTTGAGCACTTCGAAGGGTTTTTCCAAAAGTATACGTCAATTCCTTTACTGGAACAAGGTTGATTCAAATGCGAATCGCCCCATCGTTGTTTTTCAGTTGTTACAAGTTTGATCCATGAAGGATCTCACATTTCACCCACCAAGAGCTTGTTTGATGTTGGCTCTAGAAGGATTTCCATCTTCATTGTGAATACTTTTGCGTATCACTCGGATGTTCTAGCTATACCACAAGGATAATGCGTAGGACTCTTAATGTATATTTTCTTACTTTTCACAGTGTATGAAACAATAAGCATATGGTAAGTGTGTCCTAATGAGATTTATGGATGATCTCTTGGCTCTAGACTCAATAGTACACTTTGGTTTTCCTATGCGGAGACTAGGGAGAGGGTCTCCTACTTCAATATCAACCATCTCTAAGACAAAGTTGATAGATTACATCGGTTCTCCGTGAGAATGAAACAAGTCCTTTTAAGAGAACTTGAGTAGGTGGGAAGTTTTTAGTGCAGTGCGTCACTGGGTCCATGACGTCTTGTCTTCAATACTGGCGTTACCTTGGTAACCACCAATAGCATATGTATTGAACCCGGTTTCTGCCCTAAGGTTGAATATTTGGAGGGCTATTTATTTTTACCCTTTATCTTTATATATTTTTTTCATTATTTAACCCCTTCAGTGCTTACCGAGACTTCATCACTAGAACCTTGTTGGGTTTGTTCCAGTACTAGCTCCATCTCAGTCTGCACTCTTCCCTTATTCACGCTTTTCTCCTTTTTAAATCATACCTAAGGACTTCTACACTATTGTTAGGTCACCATGTTTGTAGCACAAGCATCAATATAAGAAATGAGAAGAGAAGATCAGATGAACACTTAACCAAAACACACGTATGAATAATAAGAAAGGTTTATGCTTAGAGTGAAATAGAAAAGTGAACAACCAACTCTCAAATGAGAGTTACAAAGGTATTTATAGGGAAGGAGCTAGGGCAACACTCAAGCTCCCTTCTTTTACTTATTGGGCTTTTGGATAGGCTCATGGGCTTTCTACATGAGCCTAGCCTTGATTACTAACTTAAAAGCGTTAATTAAGCTAACTATTACATATTGATTACAAACACTTGAAATATAGTTTAGGAGTGATTCCAACAATCTCCCCCTAAGTGTTGGTAATTAATGATTAGAGTGAAAAATGTTGTAGGTGCCGATGTAATAGTTGCTTTGACGTCTTCTGACATTCTTCTTTCTTGTGAGAAGAAGTGTCTTGATTCCAACAATCTCCCCAGTGTGAGGATCTTGTTTACTTTGAAGTTTTAAGCTTTGACGTCTTCATTAATCTTTGTTCTTTGATCTTTGTTATTTGTGGTGGTAGTGATAGTATGTTGTGGTTATCTGCATCAGGTTCGCTTCGCTGCTCCAGTGTCTCCACGTCTTTCTCCAACATGCTCACACGCTCTTTAACGTTTGAATTTCAGTACTGATGTAGTTATCTTAGTCTTTAAACTTTGTAGATTCTTTGACTTTGACGAAGAATCATTCTGACTTTGTGTTGCCTTTTGAGAGAACTTCAATTAGTGCTGTTGTTAGTATGAGCATGTGAAGAATCTGCACGATCTTTTCCACCCACCAGCATCCATAAGAAGAAAACATAAAACATGGGTTAGAAATAATCCAGTGCTTACAAGTTTGAACTTCAAGTGTTAACAACATAGTGTGAAAACAGGACTCTAATTCTCACAAAGGCTGTTCCTGAACTGGATTCCCACAAGTGAGATAACGCGATGTACCGAAGTACACCTACAGTTCAGGTGAGTCGCTGAGGTACACCGAAGCATCACCCCACCACTGTAGACCATTTGAGACACACTAAGCATAACCCACAAGGAGTTACCAAAGTGACCTGATGTCAGGGCTGTTTGATGTTGACCCTGGCAGGAGTTTCCATTCAATCACTGAGGATCACAGTTGTAAAACCCCTCATAAATGTTCTTGACAGATTGCTAAGATCTGTGAAGGACTCGATAATGTATCACTTGTGTTCTTATTGTTGAACGACAAGCGATGAATTGTCAAGTGTACCTAAGAGATCTTTTGATGAATCTCGTGGCTCTAGACTCAATAGTGCGTTTTGGTTTTCCTGAGCGGAGACTAGGGAGAGGGTCTCCTTCTTCAATATCAGCAATCTCTAAGAGAAAGCCGATAGTTTACGTAGGGTTCCCTGTGAGAATGAGACAAGCTTCTGTTGAGAGAAACTTGAGTGGCTAAGAAGGTTTAGTGCATGCGTCACTGGGTCCATGACGACTTTAATCTTCAATACCGGTGTCATCAAGTGACAACCAGTAGCATATGAATTGAACTCGGTGTCTGTCCTAGGTTGAATAATTTGGAGGGCTATTTGTTTTCACCCTTTTCATTACTTTTCTTTTTAATTCTTCAACTCCTTCTTTCTCCGATTCTCATTTTTCTCCTTTTTTATAATCATACCTAAGGACTTCTAGATTCTAACTATTGGTGATGTCCTTGGGTAGATCCCTCCGGCTCTGGCGGATCATAGGACGGTTATTCCTAACCTTAGTCACCTTATAACTCCATGACTAACCTATGTTGCCATAAAACCATTTACATGAAAAAATCTCTCAAAGTGGTTATGAGTAAAAACATTTTGTACCACTGAAAGAGATTTAAATGTTGCATAAATACTCCCCCTTCACACGTGCTTAAGTATTTTGACAGAAATCTGCACGGTGAGAGAAGAGCGCGCACTTTTGAATGGATCAACTCAAGATAAATAATTCCCTGCGAGACACGGTTACATCACTGACTAGGTCAGCTTGAAGTTGTAAACACTCCTTGGTGAGGAGGTTTGACGCGTCAAGGTTCATGTCTACTAAGAGTTTCTCGAATGGTACATTCTACTAGGACAAGTCCTTTGCGAGACACGTTTACATCACTAGCGAACTAGCTTGAAATTATTACCCGTCCCGGTCAAGTCTTTTCGAGTTACTAACATTTAAGAGCTCGTCAATTCATTGGTTAAGTCTTTATCAAGAAGATTCAATAGCAATTTACAACATATTTCTTATCACATAAATTTTCTCCCCCTAAAAAATGGCATATAAATGTTATTTTTGACGAAATTTTGATATCGAATATGTCCATTTTGAGTTTTGTGGGAAGATTACCACGAAGAAAAATTTGTGAACAAAGTTTTAATCAAATACTCCCCCTCAACAAATGGTATAAACTTTTGAGGTTTTGAAAAATCATAAGGGGAAGTACTTGTTCTTTTGAGCAAAACTTTGAAAAGTGAAAGTTTTGATAAGTTTTACTCAAAAGTAAGAAGCTTTCGCTCCTTTTATAAGGATTGTGGCACTGATGCGTACCACATGGTCCTTTCATGGCAAGTACGGGTGGTACACTGTTATGTGTGCACAAGCCATAGTCAGATATAAATTACACATCCAAATAATGATAAGAGAAACAGATTAAGGGGTACCAGGAGTCTCAGGTATTCCAGCAATAACTCCAGGAATGCGTTCTGGACGTTGGTAGCCTGTGAGAGATATGCTTGGACGACCGCCTACGAAACTCTCCAAAGTTCTGATCTGATCCCTTCTGAACAACCTTTCATCAATCTGCGTGATGATCTTCTTAACATCCCTTCTATCCCTCGAATTCCATCTCTTCGGTGACCCTATGCCGTCATGTATCTCCTTTAATCGATAAGCTAAACCGTCCCTGAATTTCTTCAATGTGTGATCCCCAAACTTGTATAGCTCTTTACACGCCATGAAGTAATTGTGCTGTAGTTCACTTATGTAGACTACCCCAAATGGTTTCTTGATAAGGGTGTACTGAGCAAGTTGGTTTATGTCGGGAAGGTTGAGCTGTGGTTTTGTGAGATTAACGCGCTTCTGGTATGATTCCACGACAATTTGAATATCTTCTACACGTTCTTGGATCACGATGCTTCTGATGAAGATTAGTAATGACTTGATGTACTCACGTTGAATAGTTGTAGAGAATTGTCGCATTCGTCCTTGTACCTTTGAAAGATACATATCTTCAATGTCGTTTAGAGACAATCTCGGAAAATCCGCTTCACAGAAGTCATATTCCTCTTCATCTTGGTGTTTGACCACTATTTTCTTAAGGAATGTGTAGTCCCACTTCGACGACAAGGAAACATGCTGAATAGCAACGATCCGTTTATCACTAAACACTTCCTTTTTGGACTTTGATTCGTGCTAAACCGTCAAGTTTTCTCACACAAGCCGGCCACTTGTGAATGGCCGACCGTAAGAAACTTAAAACAGCTCAGACACAAAATGCAATGAAGATCAGGAGAGTATAGTGTTTCCCCGGGTCGTTATGTCCCAGCGAGCTATGCAATGAATCACCAAACGGATAGTGATCGAGAGATTTGAACAAAAAAAGGGATTGTGATTATTATAACTACAGAAATAGCCTATAATTACAAAGGCTTAAATACGAATTAAAGGAAATTAAAAAGATAAAAAAATATTAAATAAACGCTATCACTATTTGCAAAATGATGTTTTTGATTTTATGTTTTTATAAAAATGGAATTTAAAACTACGCGACGTACAAATGAAAATATGAAACTGAAGCAGTATTAATCCTAAAAATATGAAAATGATATTTTTACAACCCTAATGATAAAAGAAAATTTTTAGAAAAAGAAAATTATTTTTATCACTATTTATCTAATTATTATTAATTAAAAACTATTTTTAACTATTTGATAATAACCTAAAATACAAGAAAATATGAAATAAAGCTAGAAAAATAAAATTTTGATTTGGAAAAATCTAAAATAACAAAAGAGAATTTTCAAAACTATTTTTGTATTTTTCTGATTATTTTTCTATTTTTTATGAATTAAAAACTATTTAAAACTACTTAAATTACTTAAAAATACAAATTTAACTAAGAAAAATCTGGAAAAATATTTTTTTGACTTTTTATATTTATCTTAACTTAAGAAAAATGAAAAATTATTTTTTTGAAACTTTTCTTAATTATTTGTATTAAATGCTAATTAAAAAGTGCTAAAAATTGATTAAAATGGAGAAAAATACCAAACAGGCCTAGAAAAATCTGAAAAATTCAAGATAAGCCTAAAATAATATTTGGAATCTAAGAAAAATATAAAAACAAGTGCTTGTGTGAAGGAAATTGAAACTGCCAAGCCAAGTGCTTATAAATAAGCACTTTGAAATAAGCAAAAAGCACCAAATAACCACCAAACTAAAACAGAAGCTCTAATATGTTACAAATACCTAAAAACAACTTATTAAAACTGGCTTAAAGCTCTAAAGCTCAAGTTGCTATGATTATGAAGATTTGAGACCAAGTGATAAAAACAGTTTTGATGGTGTACTTTAAGCTTAAGCACAAGCTACACTATAAGCTAAAAATGAAAACCAAGAGATGGAACCTAAACTAGACCTGGCTAGGTATGTCTAAACCAAAGATGAGCTGCTCACAAGCTCTTATGAGCTTTTCCCAAGTCCTGCAAGTCCCTGTGCAGACTCAGTGTTAACTGAGTCAGTTGCACAGGGCAAATAAGCCTAAGTTGATGACCCATTTTGAAGCTTATAAAAAATTTGCAAAAATCTACAAAAATAGCAATAAGAAAATAGACCATCTGAGGTTTTTAAAATCACAAGTTTCACATAATTTGCCCCAGAGAATAGTCAATGATAAATCATCTCTGTTGAGCTCAAAATGGCTTTTTCAAGTTTTTGACTTTTTGACAAAACTGAAAAGTTGACTAAATTGAGGTTTGAAACCAAATTGTGAACTGAATATGATATGTTATGATGAATTACACCTATTGCAAACTATGTCTATGTATTTTGAACACAAAATAAGTTTTTGATTTCCAAAAATTCCAACAGATGCACAGTTAAGACAAATGACATATAATTTTGACTTTAGAGTGTTAACTTGCAATATTACTGATGTAACTGACTACTACTAACCTAATAGAGACTAGTGCTTCAAAACTTAACCACTAACAAAATCACAAACTCACTACACAAACTGATCCAAACAGTGGTTATTTGACTAATATGCAAGCTTTAAACTGCAAACTACCTTACTAGGTTAAGCTATCACCTAATCTAGATTTGCTTAATCACAATACACCTAAATGAAGTAATCTAAACCATTAACAACCTCAAAATTAAAACAAGCTACTCATGCAGATTCTAAAAAAAAACAGGAAAGGAGTAAAGAACTCACAGTTGGTCCAATATTAATGTGGCTTGAATCAAGAACATAACTATCCTATTCTAAGCTAACACAACCCACTCCAAGCTCTGCAACACCCATACCATGACCAAATCCAATTAAGCACCAACAGTTGACTTTTGTTGACCATAAATGAAAATGGCTTGAAAATTAAATGTAAGCTTATACAAAGCTATAAGCAGCTTATATAAGCTTATATGAACTTGGAAAGAAGCTATTTAAAGCTTGAATATATGAAATTGAAACTGAAATATTCAACAGTAAACATAAAATATGAAATCTGAACAAAAGCTTGAATTGATACTTGAAAACAGTTGTAATACACTTAGACAACTTAGTTTGATACAAATGAGCTTGAAATTACAACTAAGATTCTATTTTAGACTTATGCATTTAAAAATGACATACAAAGAAAAATTAAAACTAACTACTCTCTATCTCCTTCTCTTTCTTCCTTTTAATACACCAATATTGCTCCCCTCTGACTTCTGAGTAAATCCCAAATGCATTTGAGGCCATTGGATGAGTTGAAGAAATTCTAGCCGTTTGATGCAATTTTGGCGCCAAAATGGTCTTAGCCAGTTGGAGTTGAGTGCAAAAGGAGGAGGGGCATTAAATGCTATTTGGAAGGTTGTTGAGGATGAGGGGACATGGAGGAGTGATAGTGAGGAGGGGGGATGGGTGTTGAGTGTTGTAGGGCTAGATGTTGGGGAAGACAGGAAAAAGGCGCGTAGGGGTGTTTGTTTATTTGACTTGGGGGTTTGACTGGTATTATTGGAAGGGGTCCAAAATGAAGGGTCCAAAGGTTTGGCAGGGGGGTCACATGGGGTTTTGACAAGGCCAAAAGGTTTAAAACACAAGGACCTAATGTGCAATTTCTGAAATTCAAGGGACCAAAACTGCCAATTTGCAAAGTTGCTCCAAGGGACTAAAAGTGACAAGCTCCAATAGTATAAGGACTAAACTTGACATTTTCAAAATTTCCAAGGACCATTTTTGCCAAATTTGAAACTTGAAGGACCAATTTTGTAATTTCTCAAAACTTTTGATATTTTTCACCAAAGGACTAATTTTGACAAGCTATGATTTTAAAAGGACCTTTGGTGATTTTTCTTTTGAAATTAAGTGCTCAGGGACTATTTCTGACAACTTTTGAAACTTGGGGGACTGAAACTGCCAATTATGCAAACTTAGCTCATTTTTCATCTGTTTTTGAACATTTTGCATCTGAAACATATAAAATACAATTTTGGAATATTTTCAGTATTTTGATGCATTTCTGAGCATTTTTAAGTGTTTTGCAGTTCAGATTTGACCAAAAATGATGAGTATTTACACACTCATCAGACTTTAGAACCTGGCAGCTTTTGTAGTAGATTCTTCGGCGTTCAGGCCAATGATGAATCCCATACAATGCATCAAGGTCATACTTTTCCACTTTGTCAGCAAACATGTGTGTGGCGTCTTCCTCGATGGCTATGTTGTTGGAGTATATAGCTGCCGTGAAAGAGAGTGTGAGTGATGTAGCGTATTTCTTGAAGACATCGCTACCGTATAGAAGAAACTCTAAGTCGTTGTTGAAGAAATAGCGGAATGGAATCTTGGGTTGATCCGGTCGGCCAATGGTAGGTAGAGGTTTGGTCCAGTCGGTGTAGTATGGAGCTTTGTCAGGTCTGGTGAAGTCAATGTTTGATTCAGGATTGAGCCAATCAATGTTGTTAGACATGGCTCGAGCAATGTTATCAAGATGATATTCGACTTCAATTACACTTTCTGAGCTGTCTTTAAGTAGTTGAAATGCATCATTCTTGATTCGCCTCAACTATGCCTTAGTCATCTTCTTTACATTGAAATTTTCCTGTATAAGCTTCACATGCTCTATTGTACGGCCATCTACCATTTCTTGACCTTCTGTTAATGAAGGGGTAGCATCAACAAGTCTAGAAAATCAGTCATATTCTTCGGTAGTATCTTCATCTAGCTATGAGACAACAACGGTCTTGTTCTTCTTTTTCTTTGGCTTTGATGATGATTCTGGTTTCTTTGTTGTGGTAGAAGAGGTGGGTTGTTGTTGGGGCTCAGGGATCTCTTCATCGTCACCACCAGTGTATTCGAAATGATCACCGGTTTTCTCAGTTTGGAGTGGTAACTAAGAGTCCCGAGGTTTCTCAGTAGCAGCAGAACGTGGAGGAGATCTTCTTTCGGTGGTCCTTGGGTGTGGTGGAGGCATGGAGGAGGATTCACCAGACTTCTTCTTGCGTTTGGACTCTTTATCCTTATCCTGATCATCATCGTCTCTTGGACGCTTTGGCCTTTCAGCTGCCGCTTTGCATGAAGTTTTAAGTTGGTATTCCAGCAATGTGTTAAACAATTTAGCTTCGTCAGAAGTAAACGTTGCAGATCGTTGAGACATTTGTAGTACAAGCTTGGAAACCATTTCTGCATCGGAGGCAACTGCAAGCTCAGTTGGGTTGATTGTTATTGTTAAAGGCGTTGCTTTTATTGTTTGCTTGACCAACTGCATGAGATTCGGATAGAGTTTTCTGGTGAACATCTCTCTTGTTACACCAGGAACAGTGTCAAGAAGGAACTTATGAGTGTATTCCTTAATAGTCTTGTTCATTTCACCCTGTATGTCTCGATTGAGAACTTCTGGATTTGTTCCCGTTCTCTCAACATCTCGTTTATCCCATTTTGAAGAAGATTGACTCTGTCAACTAGTTGATTGAGTTTCTTGTTGACTACGTTTTTCTTCCTTACTTGCTTGACAGCTTTAACAATCTTTGTCTTTGCTCGGGATGTCCAAGTGTCGGTTGATTTCTTTACCGATCTGGATGCGGATCTGGTGGTGGCTTTGGATGGTGTTGGAGATGAATGAGAAGATGAGTCTTACGATGATGATTCATGAGGAGGCTCAGAGTCCTTTGGTGGCTCAGAAGTTTGTTCCTTGCTATGTGCGGGACTATCTAGAAGATAGTCATTGGCTTCCTTTTTGGCTTGAGCCTTTTCTGCAGCCTTGACCCTTGCCTCTTCATCTGCTTGAGCTTGAGCTTCTTTTTCTGCTTTTTCTTTAGCCGCAACCTCAACATCTTCATCAGAAATTTTCTCAGACTTCTCCATTTATGGTTTTTCAAAGTCATAGATGATAGAATCCTCTAGTTGCTTCTGTTCTGATTCGTGGGTGGTGGTACCAGTTCCCTTATCGGGTTGATTAATCGCATCGGAAACTGGTGTGGTTAGTGCACCACCACTTGACCCTCCAGGGTCACGAGTTTTTTGCAGGTTGAATTCTTTAGCAGCATGTTCGAGTATGAGATTCTTCATCGTCTTTCTGAAGTCTTTGTCTTTGTCCAGTGGCTCTTCGTCTGAGCTCTCTTCTTCCTCTGGCTCAGCGACTGGGGTTTTCCCTTTATCTGACTTGGGACTTGGAGGTTTTGCAACTATCAGAGTATCATCGGTTGGAGTTTCAGAGTAGATAACCTCTTCGTCCGTTTCAGTTTCCTCAGAGCTTTCATCCATGAGTTTAGGTTCCGGTTTTGGATTAGGGATGGCACCAGTGAAAGGAATTCTCTTTTTGACTGTGTGAGTCCTCTTTGGATACCTTCTTGTACTCCCAGTGCTAGCAACACTTCCAGTACTGCCAGATCTCCTTGTCCTCTTGGCAGATACACCGGAAGTCTTCTCATCGATAAATCCTACTTTGCCTGCTTCAACTGCTACCAGATATCGTTTGTACGATTGAAGTCCTTTGATAACATCAGTAAGAAGATAATCTGGCAACACTACCCCATGTTTCTTCGTAGTTGATTCTTTGAATCTTACCACGTTGAGTGTGGGTTCAAGTAGCACAGAGTGATGGTTGGGGTCTTCAAGTCTTTGGGGAATATCTGGATTGGTTTCAAGAATCCTTTTGATCAATAGTTTTGTGTATATGATATAAGGGATCTTGGTGCCAGGCCTTTTCAGGTAAGTCATCATGTCGTCCCAGATCAGAGCTGCAAATTCGATGTGTTTCATGTTGACCATGCCCCAGAATTGGTAACCTCGATGTTTGGAAGAAGAAGAAAAGCCCTTAAATCTGCAGGAGTGATGGTGACTTGTTTGTTGTTAAGTGTCACCGTCACAACACTTTGACCTTTGACCTTTTGTATCGTGTGCCAGAATTGGTGTACATAGATTTCGGGCACAGTAGCAGAATTTGTGAGCATGTTCTGGTATGGGTGAGTCTTCAGAATATCCACAGCAATCTGACAAGACGACTCAGAACACGTGAAGTTGTCAAAATCGACTATGAGATTGTTCTTCCCGATCTTCATTGTGTAACCGTTGGGGAAGATGTCTTCCATTGAGAGAACATTTGGTGCATCAACATTTTCCATTTGGACGTCCATATCGTGATCTGAAAGATATTTAGCCAAAAGAACCAACATATCGAAAGACATTACGTTAGTCAAAAGTTGATTTTACTGTCCAATTTATTGAATATGTTATGTCAATGATTGTTACGTGTCCAACGTCACATGTTTGTCTGATAGTCTAAAGTAGTCGTGAAAAGTTTCGTGAATTTATTAACTTTTAGTTTTGAAGTCCAAATTTTCACTCATTATCACAACATATTAACCATTTAAGCTTATTAGTGACATTTTGGTTTCTTGACGTTATGATTTATTTATTTACAAGTGTGTACGCGTAACAATTAATGATTTGGTTAAAAATTAGGGTTAGGCGTAGGATTTGCAAGCTTATGCGTAAACAGTAAACCATACACTTAGGCATAAGCTTATGCGTAGGAAATTAACTTACGCGTAAGAAATGTTACGCGTAAGAAAAGAACCCTTAGCATAAAGCTTACGCGTAAGCATATGTTGGAGTTTACGCGTAAGGTCTACTCGTAAGGGTAAACCTTATGCGTAAGACTCAAGTTTACGCATATCCTTCACATGATACGCGTAGTCCCTTTGTGGAACCTTACACGTAAGATTTCTCTTACGCATAACATTCTACGCGTAAGGTGATCCTTATGCGTAGGAGCACAGTTAACCTTGATTCTGAATATATCACGCGTAATAACCTGAAACAAATAAATCATAACTCATCCATTAACATGTTTATTCAATCCCTTTCAGTCTTTTATGAAATCACAATAATCCATAGTTACGCGCAAGTTTTTCTTACGCGTAGAACTAAAACCCTAAGTTTCAATTCCTACGAATAAGTGATTTAGCCATAGAATGTGCACCAAACGTTCTCTGGGATTTCTTAGAGGGCTAGTGAGTTGTTTTAAACAAGTTTTAACATCAAAACCTTCATGAATCAAAAATACCCAATTCGTATAAGCATAAACCCTAAATCTTAATTTTCACAAAATTGATGTTTCTGGGAATGTTTCAAGCATGGTTTTGGTCAATTAAACATGTATACAACATCATAAGAACAACTAATTGTCCAGAAACACTCTAAAATAAAAAACCCTAATTCATGCGTATGAACCCTAATTTTGAAATATGATCAAAATATTTTCTGGGTGGAAATTTATGTTGGAAATGTTTATAGCATATGATTTTGAACATTTTAACACCATTTTAATCATCACAAACACTCAAGTGATGATTTTGTGTTCATACGCATAAGCGTAGAACACAAAATCATCCAAACACAAAATCCATCCGTTAGATGTTTATGAATTTAAAAAACTATGTTTGTAAACACATTAAGATCATATAACCACTTACAAATCAAGAGTTTAAAGCACGGATTGGTAGAACGAATTATAGGCGTAGGATTGGGGTAGATGAAATAATAAATGCTTTGAAATAAATGAATGAGATAGTTAGGTGGAGATGTTTTTGTAAAAAAAAAATGTTTAAGCTTTTGACAACATTGGTCCCTCCACCTCAACCATTTTCATCCAACGCCCATAACTTCCACTTTGGTTACGTTATGAAGTATGGTTTTGGAAAGAAACTTGACGACACTCCCCCTCGATTTAAGAAATAATGAAATTTTATAATTTTGAGTCCGGGGAGTGTCAATAAACCAGAAATGTGACCACCATTTTTAAAGAAACAACCGGGATGAGGTAACATGCAAGTACAAGGTTTTATGAAACAAAAAAATATTTACTTTCTCCCCCTCAACACTTGCCCGAGAAAATACTGAATTTTGAAAGAGTAAAGTGTTGACGGAAGAATTGTACTTGCCATGTTTGAAAGAAATTAGATAGGAGAATATTTTTGAGTTTTATCAGATTTTATATTTTTGTATTTTGTTTTTGAAAATATTTACAAAAGAGGTTTTGGTGTTTGACTGGTTTTAAGATTGTTTTAAAAGTTCGTCCAGTTCTTCTGGAGTCAAACACCGCATACCAATCCGGTGGACCAACTCAGTAAACCTAGCAGGAGCCAAGGATTTGGTGAGAAGATCTGCCAGTTGGTATTCAGTACCCACAAAGTATAATTCAACGGTACCCTTTTCCACATGCTCCTTGATGAAATGATATCGAAGATCGATGTGCTTTGATTTCGAATGTTGAACAGAGTTGCACGAGATCGCAATAGCACTTCGATTGTCGCAGTACATCGGGATTATGTCAAATACGTAACCATAGTCTTTGAGTTGTGTTCTCATCCAAATGACTTGAGCACAACACGCGAACATGGCTACATATTCAGCTTCTGTTGAGGATATGTAAGATATAACTTTTCACATACACATCAAACCATAACACAAGGTGGCGAATAAGATGGAATTCTAGAGAGAGAAAGTTAGAGGTTTAGGGAACTTAGTGAGAGAAAGTGAAAAATATTATTATGAGCTCCAACTCTCTACCTTGGAAGGTAGAGAGTATTTATAGTCTTACATAACTCGCCACACTTTGGGCTGTGGATCAGGCATACAGTGGGTAAAGACCCGTCCGTCCTCCACGGTGTTACTTAACTAAATTACTACTTAACTTAAAAGCACTACGACTACGAGCTTTCTAACGATTACATATACTTGAGGTGACCGACTCTTTAATACCGGGAATTTCTAATTCCTAACAATCTCCCCCTAAGGGAGGTCACCTCAATAATATACCAAAATTACATTGAATACAAATAGATATGACATTTGACAATTGATCTTGCATTCTTGATGTAGTCCTTTGCTCCTAAGCTCGTAGTCATTGATTCTTCACAATGCATGTTTGGTTATTCCAAGTGGAGGTCTTTTACTGATCCGCGTGATGATGAGTTTGAGCCATCTTTGGAGATCATCGGCTATCAAAAATCTCTGAGACATCCATTGTGGTGTTGTGACTTTGGGACCGACATGCTCCAGAAGAAACTCTGCAAGGCCAAACTCTTGTCGATCTTGTCGACGCTTTGGGACAGTTCCTCTAAGAATCCTTAGGATGGACTAGTGTCCGTCATGAACATGACTAGTTGCCCCTTGGCACCCGGCACATGGAGTTAAGTAGCTTTCACTAGTTTCTGTGAAAGCACGCTAAACAACGATTGACAACATACGTCCATGCGGGCTGCAAACGTCGACTAGTCTTACTTCGCCAGTTAGGTATCGGCGTACGAGTGAATTGTGTAAGTATAGTTTTCTTTAGTACTAATCACGTAGTTACTGAGACTATAAAAGTGTGGTTCGAAGACGATGCGACGACGGTTATAGCACTAAGTTGTTTACGAAGGCGATGAGACTACTCTTCTTTAGTACTAGGTTTTACACTCGTACAGCCAGGGTTTCAGTGTTGTGGTGTTACCTACAGAGTCTCTAAAAACTATCGGCTACTAGAGGTTTCTACCGAGTTTGAGTAGTAGTGCGCCTAGTCATTTTCTGGAGGTGAACCTTATTGGTTTGTACGTAACACTTCTTAGTTACTGATGCTCGAATCCTCGTTTCCTGATGTAGTTCTTACGTTCTAGTTAACAGTTTACAGTATAGATAAACATAAGTTACATTAAAACCATATAATAACTCCACTGGAGGGAATCCCCCTCTAACAATCCTTAATCTTTAAGGGCCATAATTTCTCAGCCAGTGGAGTTCATATACATTAGCAATCTTTCGAGC